>JAJKFL010000330.1:33165443-33263667 GCA_021186555.1 Reticulitermes speratus | reverse complement strand
TGTAAAATGTCTGTTATCTTTGTCTAAAATCGGAATGTGTCGACAAATTGTGGTAAAAAAAAAAGTCCCAAATATGAAATTTTACAAAAAACCGTCCGGTAGGATTCGCCCTGATGCATGCGGACAGACGGACGGAGACCACGACGAAGCTCATAGTAACTTCTCGCTTGCTAGCGCGCCTAAAATGCGGGTTACCGTCTTGGCCAGATGTGCCACTATCAGATTGAGATTCACTTCCATGGAGTCAGTTCCTTATTTTAAATACGGAACCAACGTTAAGATTAATTCTAAAGGCTAGTCTGTTTCAATGAACTGTAGCCCACGCTTTCTCCATTCCTGTCGCCATCGCCTGACTGCCTCAGTGTCAAACAGAGCAGCCCCTTGCAACAGCTCTCGGCTACCACAAATGGCGCACTTTACACTTGCTGCACATCAATTTAACATCTACATTGTCTCGGATAATCTTGCCAAGTTCGAGCCTCGGTTATGATGCCCTTGGGATCATTTTCTCGCAGTGCTCGAAGCGGATGGGCAGATCAATTTGTGCTTACTGTCTCAGGACTGAAACTTGTGCCTTGTGACTCTGTAACGACATTGCTCACGGTGAAGGGGGCCCCCGCTGTATAATTCCGCCATCTTCCTACGGTAGGTAGCAAACTGTGAACGGACTTTACGTATTACAAAACCAACTTTTTGCACATATAATATATGTATATAATGATACAATATTCTGTCCTACATGTTTCGGCGGTTGACCGCACGCCATCTTCATGGAGTAACACCAATATTCAAAACCTGATAAAATACCGAGAATGTACTGTATCAGGTAAAGGTAAATTTCTCCCTGTGCTGGAGAAGAATGGAGAAGATCAGTTGGACCGATCGTGTGAGAAATGAAGAAGTATTACATAGAGTGAAGGAGGAGAGGAATATCGTACATACAGTAAAAAGAAGAAAGGCTAACTGGATTGGTCACATCTTGCGTAGAAACTGCCTTCTGAAACACGTGATTGAAGGAAAGTTAGAAGGAAGGATAGAAATGACGGGAAGACGAGGGAGAAGACGTAAGCAGCTACTGGATGACCGTAAGGAAAAGAGAGCATACTGGAAATTGAAAGAGGAAGCACTAGATCGCACTGTATGGAGAACTCGCTTTGGAAGAGACTACGGACCTGTCATAAGACAGACTGCAGAATGAATGAATGAAAAGTTCTCCCTAGAAGAGGCCACGAAGGCCCAGAGGGGGAGTAGAGGTATAGCAGTACTCTTTCTTTAACCTCGGCGCTAGATGTGGTGGGTGGTCAACTCCACGCCCCAGCCGCTTTACCGCCGGGAAAGAGACCCGTTACCCATTGTATAGGAGGCTGGGTGGGACCCAGGGCCGGTCTGAACTTGAGCTGAAAATCTCGCCCCCTACCGGGATTCGATCCCCGGACAGTCCAGCCCGTAGCGAGTAGTTATACCGACTGAGCTATCGCGGCCCACTAGAAAGTACTGTATTATTCTGTATGCAAATTGTTTGTTTTATAAGAAATATATCTGACTGCACGGAACGAGTAAGGTTGGCGAGTTAAATGACACTTGTAAAACATTTATACTAGCTAATTAAGTGCATTTTGGTACACTCTTATTACTTTTCCATGCACTGCAAGTTATACCACACACAGTACGTGTATCTAACACACGCTGATGACTTGCTGTGCCTACAGCTGCACACAGTGGGGTCGCGATTTTGTTTTTCGCTGTCGTCATGTCTTAATCTGACTCACCCTGTAGATGTCCTTACCCCATACAAGACCAGCAACAATGCAGTCGATCACTGGAATGTTAAATGTCCCGTCTTGAAGCCTCGCTGGAACTGGAAGGTACTCGGTTCTGGAGAAAGAACGTTGGTGTTCGGAATGAGTGTTTAAACCGGAAACGTATGAACTTCCGGCCTTGGATATGGTATTGCCGAAGGTTAAATTCTATCATTTTATGACATTATTATAGTTTGCTTGCTTATTATAACTATTATATCGTCACTATTTCGTGTTTTGTAATTATTTCTCAAAGGAACGGCGTCTTTGTAACTCTGCAGTGACGTAACTTCGCTTGCTCTTACGTCACACTATTTAAAGTTTTGCTTTCTGCAACCGGGATTTCTTGAAACCAATCGAACAGATTTTGTTCTATATATATATATATATATATACCGCAGTGAAATTAAATCACCTTATTCTAAGTGTGCGTATGCGTGTGTGTGTGTGTCATTGGTTGAGTTGCGTCCATTGGACTAGCGTACTACAAAATTGGATTGGAGACAACTGAATGCTTTAAACGTATAATCGTGTAAGCGTTTCTGCAGTTTTTAAAGAAGATGAATATATATATATATATATACATATATATATATACATATATATATATATACACGCTTTTGAATAGAATCTGGTGACAGCAACTAATAAAAGAGAGAACAGATATTTTGTAAGGGAAATGAAGTTTATAAAACAGGAGTGTAAAGTAGAATTTGTATGAATGGAGCGTCTAAATCGGATGTAGTATTAATTTTGTGTTTTGAACGTCGGCTCTCCGTGTGCGTCTCTCGTCCGCTCGCTTTGCTTCATCGCCGCTAATATTCAGAGTCAATGTTTGATAATAAATGTTTAAACGTTTGCTGATTAAATATAGACAGAAGAGGCGGAGATAGGCGAAGCAACCGAACTGTGAAGAAGTTTCATCTGCCGTTAGACAGTTCGGTTTCATTGACGAGCTGAGAACCGGCTTTTAGAGGAACCGTCATTGGTCTGGCGTAAATAATTGGCGATGTTGGAGAACCACTTTCTAGCCTTAAGTTTCGTCGAGACGCCATCTTTTATTAAACATGAATTGTGTCTAGAAGGAGATAAAGATGTAGCAGAAGCATCGAGAAAGTTGAACATTGGGAGAGTCGTAATTCGGACGCTTCAACAAGTAGAATCACAGCCGGGTGAATAAAATGGTTGGGCATGCAGCACGCGTGCGGTCGATGAGAAATGCATTCGGGGTTTTGGTCAGAAATCCTGGAGGTTAAAAGACCACTAAAATGATGTGTATGAAGATGGGTGGATAATATTAAATGGGCTTTGAAATACTTTTGGGTAGTATGGACTAGACTGAGTTGAGATCTGCGCTGTTATGGGATTTTAACGAGCGAAGAATGGTAGTTATCGACGTTTCGGGACAACGTATCGGTCCCATCTTCAAGGATCAAGCAGTCTTCTTGTACTGCTTGATCCTTGAATGTGGGAACGATAGGTTGTCCCGAAACGTCGGTAACAAAATACCGTTCTAAGCTGCGTAAAAGCCCATAACAGCGTAGAATCATTTACATCGCGGCTGAAGCCTGAAATCACGTATAGCATGAATTGCTCAAAGGATAGTTTGTTGGTGTGTACAACGCATAGTAAAGACCGGTGGTATTCAACCTTTTTTGTTCGCGTACCCCCACATATAATTTCTCTTCAACTTTGTACCCCCAAAGTTGTTGGTGCATAATTCAAGTTATACACAGTCTATAATCTACATCTAAAATAAGTTAAATAAATTACATCCAAAATAATGTATTAAATAATAAGTTTTAAATGAGAAAAAGGAGAGTCAAGCTATTAAATAACAAATATATTATTGTCTATCGTATAAAAATTAATAAAGGAACAAATGTATTTTAGCAAAGCAAAATTATATGCACTGTGTGGAATAAAATGAAACTAGCCGCCCAGATAAGAATCGCATAAAGGAGAGACAGAGAGAGAGAGAGAGAGAGAAATGGCGCTCCCAAATCGCATGTCCTTACGTCCGGTCTCTTGTGGCTAACCCTAAATCTGGCCCTGATTATTCCGTGTTTATCATGAAATAATATATTTATTTTTTTAATTTTACGTACCCCCTAAAATGTCTTCGCTTACCCCAGGTTGAATATGATTTGTATAGTGAGATTGTTTCAACGTTTCGAAGGAACATGCTGCCTCAGTCTTCAGGGTGATTGAATTTGGTTCAGGTAGATGCTGAAGTGATTGGGAGGATTGTGTAGCAAGGTGGCTTGTGTTACGACGATAGTCCAGTGAACAGGTTAGTGAAACCTTACAGGCAGGGGATTGCTTGACTGTCTAAGGACCGCGGTACCCATTGTACAGGACAGGCTAGATGGGCCCCAAGTCTGGTTTGAAAGGGTGTGGAGAAAATAATGTATCCTGCCTCCACCGGGGTACGAACCGCCGAAACTCCCATCCCATATCGAGTCAGTACACTGACTATGTTACCCCGGCTTCTACACCACGTGTGATCTTGTTCATATTATGTTGGACAGTGTCCATTTTCTTGGGTATATTTAGTATATACGACGTTTCGGGAGTCATTTCCACTTCCACGATAATAGTTTTTTAGTTTAAGATTATTGGCGGTTGTCTGGATCGAGCTAAGGATCTTTGGAATGCTGAACTGGAAGTTAATCTTAGTTTTTCATCAAATTCAACGCAATTTTTAGTTATTTTTGTACAAATTACGGAACTTTGACAAAGAACAAGACTGTTCGAAACATGTGGGGTTAATAAAAATGAACAATATATAATTTATTTTGTAAATTTCGATTAGCTATTCGGCAATATAAGTGTATGGCACGTGGGATAAACATAGTACTGATGCCCTGACTATTGGGACATCGGGAAATCCTCCGTGTATATCTGTGTATTTGTATATCTCAGATGGCGGGCAATATTCAACACAATATCGCTACAGCTATCTGTATAAACTGCTGTTCTGAACTACGTCTGGCACATTTCTTCCCCTTGCAAGACATTCTCGTAGTAAACTTCAATTGGCTCTCTTTTTGTGACCTTTACGGTCACCTGCAGTTGTATGAGGATTATTACTGTAAACAGCACGTTTCCTCTCCCACGGGAACAATAAATCGGGAAGATTAAATTCAAGGGACGCAGTGAATAAAACCATCGTGTCCAGAATGGCCAGTAAATCGATTGGGAACCAGACACAAGTACAACTGCTTATAAACGTTTCTAGAAAGTTGTATCCGGAGTGAGTGGAAAAGAGGAAAAACTGCAGAATGTGACCAGGAAGGGAGTAGTCATTAACCCTTTAAAGCCCAGTGGTTACTATATATACCACTATGTTTAACATTCACAAATTCTACGTTCTGCCCACACTGTATTTATGTGTTTTGTGTGGATCTCAGAACAAACAGCGACTATTTCACTGTACAACATTAACTGACTGGTTTGTATAACTGAGACGGAGTGTGTTTACTGCGCGGTACGGACTGTATTTATGTGTTTTGTGTGGATCTCAGAACAAACAGCGATTATTTCACTGTACAGCATTAAATGACTGGTTTGTATAACTGAGACGGAGTGTGTTTACTGCGCGGTACGGACTGTATTTATGTGTTTTGTGTGGATCTCAGAACAAACAGCGATTATTTCACTGTACAACATTAACTGACTGGTTTGTATAACTGAGACGGAGTGTGTTTACTGCGCGGTACGGACTGTATTTATGTGTTTTGTGTGGATCTCAGAACAAACAGCGATTATTTCACTGAACAGCATTAAATGACTGGTTTGTATAATGGTCATTATAGTAGATTAAAGTGGCAATATAGTATTTTGAAATCACCTGCTGACTTCAGGTACCAAACGTCAGGGACACTAGGACATGTCACAAGTCAGGACATAGCTGACGTAATTAAATAACGCGGTTACCTCAGCTTTGTGGTTGCGACGTTTGAATTCGTGGATTATATTTCATGGTGACCTAGACTGCGTCTTTAACTAATATCATTTCCTAACACAAAAGCATTTCAACACACAAGAGTAAATGGAGGTACAGCTCGACGTACAAGTTTTTTGTCCGTGAAAGATCAAAGGAATGGAAACAAAAGACATAGTGCATGTGGAGATGGGAAAGGTGCCAGGCTTAGTGTAAAGCACGGTGTGTCTTATTTCATATAGATGATGTATGCAACGGAACCCTTTAAAGGCGTTAAAGTGAAACAAATGTGGTATTGGGACAGCTCCAACAGACGATTCAGTGCAGTCTATTATGTTGGCATCACTGCATCTCGTACATGGTTACACGGCAATTTGTCTGAAACACAGGTTTGAGTAAGTTGAGCTGTCGTTTTAATCGGTCATATTATGATGTACGATCAAAATGTGAACTGGAATTTATGTTTGA
Source organism: Reticulitermes speratus (assembly GCA_021186555.1). Taxonomy (NCBI): domain Eukaryota; kingdom Metazoa; phylum Arthropoda; class Insecta; order Blattodea; family Rhinotermitidae; genus Reticulitermes; species Reticulitermes speratus. The sequence goes on along the minus strand of JAJKFL010000330.1, from coordinate 33,257,454 downwards.
GTTCCATGATTCAGTGTCTGTCTTCCGTGACTCCAATATGCAGGAAGATAAGCACCTCCCTAGTTGCCCTACTCCATCCATCTCTATCCTCCGCTACTTGTCTCCAGTTAACAAAGCCCATCTTTCTTATGTCATTCTCTACATCATCTTTCCATCTAGCCTTTGGTCTCCTCTTAGGTCATTTCTTGGTGAAAGTTGGCTTGGTATATTTTCTTGGTGTTTGATCATCTGTCCGTTTTAATGTCCCATCCACTGATTCAGTCTTTTCTTGAATGAAAGCAACATCCTTGCTCAGGTGGTTGCTTGCCTTCGTCTGAGGCCTGGGTTTGATCCCAGGCCAGTGCATTTGGTATTCGTGGTGGGCAAAGTGGCACTGAGACAGGTTTCTCTCCCAGTAGTTCAGTTTCCCCTGTCAGTATCATTCCACCAATGCTCCATACTCATTCATTCATCTACCACCAACGCTGTATAATATTTCTCTCCCAGTACTACAGTTTTCCCCTGTCAGTATCATTCCACCAATGCTCCATACACATTCATTCATCTACCACCAACGCTGTATAATGTTTTTCTCCCAGTATTTCAGTTTTCCCCTGTCAGTATCATTCCACAAATGCTCCATACTCATTCATTCATCTACCACCAACGCTGTATAATATTTCTCTCCCAGTACTTCAGTTTTCCCCTGTCAGTATCATTCACCAATGCCCCATACTCATTCATTCATCTACCACCAACTCTGTATAATGTTTCTCTCCCAGTACTTCAGTTTTCCCCTGTCGGTATCATTCCACCAATGCTCCATACTCATTCATCCATCTACCACCAACGCTGTATAATGTTTCTCTCCCAGTACTTCAGTTTCCCCTGTCAGTATAATTCCACCAATGCTCCATACTCATTCATCCATCTACCACCAACTCTGTATAATGTTTCTCTCCCAGTACTTCAGTTTTCCCCTGTCAGTATCATTCCACCAATGCTCCATACTCATTCATCCATCTACCACCAACTCTGTATAATGTTTCTCTCCCAGTACTTCAGTTTTCCCCTGTCAGTATCATTCCACCAATGCTCCATACTCATTCATCCATCTACCACCAACGCTGTATAATGTTTCTCTCCCAGTACTTCAGTTTCCCCTGTCAGTATAATTCCACCAATGCTCCACACTCATTCATCCATCTACCACCAACGCTGTATAATGTTTCTCTCCCAGTACTTCAGTTTCCCCTGTCAGTATAATTCCACCAATGCTCCACACTCATTCATCCATCTCACCAACGCTGTATAATGTTTCTCTCCCAGTACTTCAGTTTCCCCTGTCAGTATAATTCCACCAATGCTCCACACTCATTCATCCATCTACCACCAACGCTGTATAATGTTTCTCTCCCAGTACTTCAGTTTCCCCTGTCAGTATCATTCCACCAATGTTCCATACTCATTCATTCATCTACCACCGACGCTGTGTAATGTTTCGCTCTCAGTACTTCAGTTTTCCCTGTCAGTATCATTCCACCAATGCTCCATACTCATTCATTCATCTACCACCGACGCTGTGTAATGTTTCGCTCTCAGTACTTCAGTTTTCCCCTGTCAGTATCATTCCACCAATGCTCCATACTCATTCATACATCTACCACCAACGCTGTATAATGTTTCTCTCCCAGTACTTCAGTTTTCCCCTGTCAGTATCATTCCACCAATGCTCCATACTCATTCATACATCTACCACCAACGCTGTATAATGTTTCTCTCCCAGTACTTCAGTTTTCCCCTGTCAGTATCATTCCACCAATGCTCCATACTCATTCATACATCTACCACCAACGCTGTATAATGTTTCTCTCCCAGTACTTCAGTTTTCCCCTGTCAGTATCATTCCACCAATGCTCCATACTCATTCATACATCTACCACCAACGCTGTATAATGTTTCTCTCCCAGTACTTCAGTTTTCCCCTGTCAGTATCATTCCACCAATGCTCCATACTCATTCATACATCTACCACCAACGCTGTATAATGTTTCTCTCCCAGTACTTCAGTTTTCCCCTGTCAGTATCATTCCACCAATGCTCCATACTCATTCATACATCTACCACCAACGCTGTATAATGTTTCTCTCCCAGTACTTCAGTTTTTCCCTGTCAGTATCATTCCATCAATGCTCCATACTCATTCATCCATCTACCACCAACGCTGTATAATGTTTCTCTCCCAGTACTTCAGTTTTCCCCTGTCAGTATCATTCCACCAATGCTCCATACTCATTCATACATCTACCACCAACGCTGTATAATGTTTCTCTCCCAGTACTTCAGTTTTCCCCTGTCAGTATCATTCCACCAATGCTCCATACTCATTCATACATCTACCACCAACGCTGTATAATGTTTCTCTCCCAGTACTTCAGTTTCCCTGTCAGTATCATTCCACCAATGCTCCATACTCATTCATACATCTACCACCAACCTGTATAATGTTTCTCTCCCAGTACTTCAGTTTTCCCCTGTCAGTATCATTCCACCAATTGCTCCATACTCATTCATACATCTACCACCAACGCTGTATAATGTTTCTCTCCCAGTACTTCAGTTTTCCCTGTCAGTATCATTCCACCAATGCTCCATACTCATTCATACATCTACCACCAACGCTGTATAATGTTTCTCTCCCAGTACTTCAGTTTCCCCTGTCAGTATCATTCCACCAATGCTCCATACTCATTCATACATCTACCACCAACACCTGTATAATGTTTCTCTCCAGTACTTCAGTTTCCCCTGTCAGTATATTCCACCATGCTCCATACTCATTCATACATCTACCACCAACGCTGTATAATGTTTCTCTCCCAGTACTTCAGTTTTCCCCTGTCAGTATCATTCCACCAATGCTCCATACTCATAACGTCTATCTACCACCAACGCGATATAACGTTAACTGTCGACAGCCTAATTAAATAAGACACTAATGCATGGTGTTCATACAGTGACAGTACCGAACGTGAACTTTAAGTGTGAAACTCGAATCTGTGAGAGAATTTTTTACTTTCTGTTAATGAGGAGGGCACATGGACAGCTTACGGTCGCTACTGGCTGTCAAGAATGGGCGGAGAAAATGAGGTTCGCGCCACTGCAACTCCCCGAGCAATCTCCTGCCTGTCCGAGTATTAGTTTCCTTGCGATTAACCATGGACCAAGTGCAGAACATAAGGCCGGGGGCGCAGATATCGGAAAGTCCTGTGGCGACCGAGCGGTTACAGCGTTAAGTTACGTTCTAACTTACAATTAATTCGTTAAGTTCAGTGGACTTGCCAAATAAAAAAAATCGCTGATACAGCTTATTTTCTGACTACAGTGGTGAATCTAATTTATATATATATAATGTATATATATTATATATACAGGATATACACAAAAGAATGGTGCGGTTTATATGTATATATACGTATAAACCGCACCATTCTTTTGTGTATACTCTGTATATGTGTTGGACAGCGGATAGTCGCTTTGTGTAAATTCCCCTCATTTTAAAGAACTCAAATATTTCCGCGTTCACGGAACCCCACTTCTGTCCACAGGACTCAACATGATGCAAATTAATCCAGTGCACAGCCTTTTAAAACCCATTTCTTTAACGTGGATTTGAATATTAACCTTCCATCTACGCCTTTTTCTGGCAATTGTTCACTTTACGTCATGTTTTCAGACTCAAATGCAAGTGTTTCTTGTCTTGACATGTGTACTATTGCCTAGCTAAACATCGCCGTTTATTTAAATGACCTCATAATGACCGTGTATTTGACTTAAGTGAAAGTTTCATTTCGTACCAACAAATGCACATAAACATTAGTGTCAATAGTTTATTCGTAACTTTCCCCGATACGTATTTCGGCGTTTTAAACCGCCATCATCAGGGGGTCTTAGAGGTTTCTAACATAGACCAAATATTTATAAATACGTTGTAACATCCGTATTATGTAAATATGATACACATGTAGTAGTCAGTGGTTGTCCAGTGCATACAGAATTGTATAATGATAAGATTATTATTAAAATTATTATTAAAATAATATAAAATTATCAGACATGTTACATAGCTTCATGTAACTAGGAAATTATTGGCAGTATGGTCTTGCGTTTTGTGGCGTGTGTGTTTTAAGTCATAATATATATGGTGAAGAGTATGAATTGTGATACCTGAAGGTTTTACATTCATATCCTGTGAGGTGTCCTGTAACACAGTGTGCTGTAACACTGTCCTGTAACACAGTGTGCTGTAACACAGTGTCCTGTAACACAGTGTCCTGTAACACAGTGTCCTGTAACACAGTGTCCTGTAACACAGTGTCCTGTAACACAGTGTCCTGTAACACAGTGTCCTGTAACACAGTGTCCTGTAACACAGTGTCCTGTAACACAGTTGTGTAAGCAAGGTGTCCTGTAACAGATTGTTAATACAGTGTATTTTAAACAGTTCTGTAACACATTGTAACACAGTTATGCATGTAACACATTATTGCATATGGTCTGCTTTTTGCGTGTGTTCTTAACAAAGTATTATGGTAGATAGAGTGTCCTGGTTTTAACACAGTGTCCTGTAACACAGTGTCCTGTAACACAGTGTCCTGTAACACAGTGTCCTGTAACACAGTGTCTGTAACACAGTGTCCTGTAACACAGTGTCCTGTAACACAGTGTCCTGTAAACACAGTGTCCTGTAACACAGTGTCCCGTAACACACAGTGTCCTGTAACACAGTGTCCTGTAACACAGTGTCCTGTAACACAGTGTCCTGTAACACAGTGTCCTGTAACACAGTGTCCTGTAACACAGTGTGCTGTAACACAGTGTGCTGTAACACAGTGTGCTGTAACACAGTGTCCTGTAACACAGTGTCCTGTAACACAGTGTCCTGTAACACAGTGTCCTGTAACACAGTGTCCTGTAACACAGTGTCCTGTACACAGTGTCCTGTAACACAGTGTCCTGTAACACAGTGTCCTGTAACACAGTGTCCTGTAAAACAAAATGTCCTGTAACACAGTGTCCTGTAACACAGTGTGCTGTATGTAGCAACAGTATTAACAACGTAACGTCTCGTGGACGCGATCCTGAGCTAACTCAGTGTTCACCTTCCAGTTTTTCTCCCACATCGTATTGTATTCGTGAGCATAGCGCGGAGGAAATTGCATTCAGGAAGAAATTAAGAGCAGACTGAAGTCACGTAATGCTTGTTATCATTCGGTGCAGGATCTTGTGTCTTACAGTTTGCTATCTAAAATACAACATTAAGATATACAGAACTGTAATTTTGTTGTTTTATGGGTGTGAAACTTGGTCTGTCACACTGAGGGAGGAACATAGGCTGAGGGTGTTCGAGAATAGGGTGCTGAGGGGGATATTTGGGCTTAAGAGGGACGGTGTAACGGGGATGGAGAAGACTACATAACGAGAAACTTAATGATCTGTACTCATCACCAAATATTATTCGGGTTATCAAATCAGAAGAATGAGGTGGGCGGGGCATGTAGCACGTATGGGTGAGGGGAGAGGTGCATACAGGGTTTTGGTGGGGAGACCTGAGGGAAGGAGACCACTTGGAAGACCCAGACGTAGATGGGAGGATAATATTAAAATGGATCTTCAAGAAGTGGGATGGGGCAAGGACTGGATTGATATGGCTCAGGATAGGGACAGGTGGCGGACTGTTGTGAGTGCGGTAATGAACCTTCGGGTTCCATAAAACGCGGAGAATTTCTTGACTAGCTGACGACCTGTTAGCATCTCAAGAAGGACTCTGCTCCATGGAGTTAGTTAGTTAGTTTGTTTGTTTGTTTGTTAGTTAGCGCGGAGGATAAAAGGATCCAAGAGACAGAGAGTGAATGTTGTGTGTTGTAGAGGTGGAAGTCTCTGCGACGGGCCGATCCCTCGTCCAGGGTAGTCCTACCGAGTGTATATGTGTCAGTGATCCTCTGCACTTGAATGAGCACATACGAGAGGTCAGACTAAGACAGAGAGGAAGACAGAAAGACAGGAAAATGTACAATTACATAATGAGGAGGTTTATAATTTATAGCGTTTCGCCAAAATTAGTGAGATATCAAATAAAGAAGTCAAAATGGGTTTGACGGATGTTAATATTGGTGAGAAGAGAGACGAAACGGCGAGATAGGAACCAGTTGCGGAGTATATTTCAAAGATCAAGTCCAGAATCTGGCGGTGGTACCTGATGATAAAGAGGAGGAGGAGAAGGCGAGAAATACATTTATGATTAATATTTTGGCCGTAAGACCAGAAGGGAAGGAAACACTTTGATAAAGCTAGGCGTAGATGGGAAAATAATATTAAAATGGCAATTAAATTATAATGGAGTGAGCGTTCACTGGATTCAGCTGACTCAAAAAGGGTTTCAGTGAAGGGCTAATGTCAACACGGTAATAAAGTCTTGGTTTTCGTAAAAGGTGCGATGTCTTTCCTAGATATTCGACGGTTGGCTTCTCAAGGACTTTTCTTCGTGAATTCGGCCATTACAACGTACGAGTGTAAGAAGACGCCTTAAAAGTCAGTAAATCTATTGTAGGTGAAAGTATGTACATAACGAGGCCTTCTGACATTAATGCCATCTGTCAGAACTGACAATAATACAGGTTTTGTGCTTAATGAAAATATAATAAGATCTGCTCTGTTTTGGGATTTTTACACAGCGTAGAATAGTAGTTTCTTACCGACGTTTTGGGACAACCTATCTGTCCCATCTTTAAGGGACAAGCATTATTCGACTGCGTAAAATCCCAAAAGACTGAAGATGTAATTTACACCGCGCTGGAAGCTTGAATTTACGCAAGATAGTAATAGTTCGGTCTTTACTTTACGTACTACTTGTCAAATTTTGGAGCAGAACATATACAGCGTATACACAAAAGAATGGTGCGGTTTCAATAGTTTTCACTATTGAAACCGCACCATTCTTTTGTGCATACCCTGTATATATTGTTTTTTTTTGGTACGCAAATGAATGTGCGTGTGTCATTATTTTCATGCACAACGTGACCAAGCTCCATGATCTTTGCAAACAGATTGGACAGTATTAATTGCATCAATTTTTAAATGCATGTACGATAAAAAGAAGAAAGGCTAACTGGATTGGTCACATCTTGCGTAGAAACTGCCTTCTGAAACACGTGATTGAAGGAAAGTTAGAAGGAAGGATAGAAATGACGGGAAGAGGAGGGAGAAGGCGTAAGCCGCTACTGGATGACCTTAAGGAAAAGAGAACATAATGGAAATTGAAAGAGGAAGCACTAGATCGCACTGTGTGGAGAACTCGCTTTGGAGGAGGCTACGGACCTGTCGTAAGTCAGACTGCAGAATTAATTGAATGAATGAATGAATGAATGTGTACCATAATGGTGTGTTGTGTGCTATACTTGCGATGCGCCGTAATATAGAAGTGACGGGAAGACGAGGGAGAAGACGTAAGCAGCTACTGGATGGCCTTAAGGAAAAGAGAAGATACTGGAAATTGAAAGAGGAAGCACTAGATCGCACTCTGTGCAGAACTCGCTTTGGAAGAGGCTACGGACCTGTCGTAAGACAGACTGCAGAATGAATTGAATGAATGAATGAATGTGTACCATAATGGTGTGTTGTGTGCTATACTTGCGATGCGCCGTAATATAGAAGTGACGGGAAGACGAGGGAGAAGACGTAAGCAGCTACTGGATGGCCTTAAGGAAAAGGGAAGATACTGGAAATTGAAAGAGGAAGCACTAGATCGCACTGTGTGCAGAACTCGCTTTGGAAGAGGCTACGGACCTGTCGTAAGTCAGACTGCAGAATGAATTGAATGTAAACACTTTCTGCCTTGTGCTTCCAGTCGTTGTGCTGCTGACTTTCAAAGTATTGTGTGTTAATTGTGCAACGAGATGTTGATAGATATTTTAAAGTATAGAGTTAACTAAGCTATAACAATGTACGTAAATACTTTTAAAAGAATTTGAACCTTCTCAGTCCTTGGGGCACGGTGATGCTATTTCCCAAAGTTCACAGTTATTTCTCACCCTAAGCCTTTCCCCTTTTCGTATTCTCACAGACTGGACGATATTTGTCGTCAATAAACTATTGGAAATCTTCATTTGATTTTGTCTCCTCGGCGCTCAGAAGAGACATCAAGAACAGAGATGGTGCGACTCGGAACAGAAGTAATGTGGACAGCCATTTAGATGGAATTGCTTCCTCTTTGTCTTCATGCCCATCCTTAACTGATGGTCATTTCATTTCCTGAATCTTCTTCTTGTTCTTAAGGGAACGTTCAAGAAATCAGCAGTTTCGCCTGTAAAACGTATCTCTGACTGCTGCGGTTAATCTGGCCGCAACATATTTATTTGAGATTGGCTTCTTCAGTGGAATCGTTCCCTAGAAACAACCGCCTTTCCATTCTTCCATTACAGGCTTCAGTATCACATAAGTTTTCAGGAAGCTTAACCCCTGTTCTCACCACATGAAACGGCGTCGTAAAATGTTTAAATGTCTTCCCACATACAGCGTGTCATTTTACATCAGTGACGTAAATACAGGGAATACACAAAAGAATGGTGCGGTTTTAATAGTGAACACTATTAAAACCGCACCATTGTTTTGTGTATGCCCTGTACTCTTTCAGTCCAGAAATCCACATATTTACAAGCGACGTTAAATTTTATCAGGCGTTCTTTACGATGTAAAAAATAACGTGTGGTGTGGTGACCACGCCCCTTTCGGCTGTCCGTCTGTCTGTTACCTACTTTCAGAAACTCAACCGTCTGTCGGATTTTCATGAAATTCGGCTTAGGACCTATTTATATGATGTTGTCGAGAAAGCAGGAGTTTCATGAAATTCGGCTTAGGACCTATTTATATGATGTCGAGAAAGCAGGAGTTTCATGAAATTCGGCTTAGGACCTATTTATATGATGTTGTCGAGAAAGCAGGAGTTTCATGAAATTCGGCTTAGGACCTATTTATATGATGTTGTCGAGAAAGCAGGAGTTTCATGAAATTCGGCTTAGGACCTATTTATATGATGTTGTCGAGAAAGCAGGAGTTTCATGAAATTCGGCTTAGGACCTATTTATATGATGTCGAGAAAGCAGGAGTTTCATGAAATTCGGCTTAGGACCTATTTATATGATGTTGTCGAGAAAGCAGGAGTTTCATGAAATTCGGCTTAGGACCTATTTATATGATGTTGTCGAGAAAGCAGGAGTTTCATGAAATTCGGCTTAGGACCTATTTATATGATGTTGTCGAGAAAGCAGGAGTTTCATGAAAATCCGCTCAGTGACTGTCGCGGTTAAGGGCGTGAATGAATTTCTTCTGGTGAGTTCTATATTTATTGACCGATGAGCCCAAAATTCGGTACAGAAATTATGTACATTATACTGTTGCATGTTTTCTTTGGGTTGGGGGGGGGCTATTAATATTTCATCGAAATTGTCATTCATTTTTCTAAACGAGGAAAGTGTCTTTATATACTAGGCACCATTCGGGAGAAACATTATGTCACATATTCTTTTGATAACCGTGTGACTGATTTGTAAATTAAAACTTTAAAAACATATTCCCGGAATCATTTCCTTACAAGAATATCTTGTGTACTTAAAGTTCCCCCCCCCCCCTGTAATGTAAGTTAATGAAAAACTTAGCAATTCTTTTATCTGACGTTTTAATTTTCGAAGAAACAAAACTCCAGTAATTTTTCTGGGATTGTTTTTCTTTTGTATTTACAACTTTTACCACAGACCGTTTGAGAGAAATGGGGTAGAACGGACGTACAGACGTTTCGCTTTTACGGGGATATATATGTGGATCTCCCACGCGAATCTACAGTGTGTCTCTTTTATTAAGTCTCTGAGCACTGTAAATGTAACGGGAAGTCCAGGCAGAGGCTCGGTTTCTGTACATTAAAGCATCCATTCAGAGACATGCTGTAATCTCTCAAATTGTCTCTTCCCATCAGGTTTTCCCCGACTACAATCTTTTATATAATTTACGTCCTTCTTGCCTACTTCCAATCGTCTCCATTTTCTTACATGCTCTTCTCACCGTAATAACAAAAATGAAATGTTAACAAAACGTATATTGGACGTGTGTTTTTAGTGCCGTGATGTGGGATTTACTGGTGTGTCTGTCACATCGTTACTTTGTAACAGAGCATTTTATACAATTATATCACGGTGTGTGTCGACCTCGGTGGACTAGTGGTTAGCGTGCTCGCCACTGGACCCAAGGTTCGCGGGTTCGATCCCGACCGAGGTCGATGGATTTTTAAGGATGATAAAAATCCGGAGCACCACTTCCTTCGGAGGGGAAGTAAAGCCGTCGGTCCCATGTCGTAGATTTACGGCATGTAAAAGAACCTTTCGGGCATGAATAAAAATGTTGCGTAAGCCAAATTGCCTCCATTTCTCATCCAAGTCTCCTGACTGCCTGCCAGATGGCTCTGGCGTGCACATCAGGATCGATAGAACACTAAGCGCGGCTAGCTGGCCGGTCACCAGCTGCCATGAATGCGCATGATTTAGTAACCTCGACAAGAGGAGGCCCAGGCCCATACAGGGCTGTTGAGCTAAGAATTATTATTATTATATCACGGTGTGTCGTTTTTTTTAAATTTGTGCAGTATTTATTTACTGAGAATTTTCTGGTTTACTGAGCACGAGTGGATGTAAGTTATAATGTCGTTTCGTACTTCAGTACGAAGACAGATTTTGTGAGACCTTCGGCAGCTTAATTACTTTAAACAGAGTAACTTTAAGGAATTATTTGTTTATATTTTTGGGTTTCTGGTTTTTTACTGTCACACATATTGCCTTTATTAACTTACGTAACATTTGGTCGGTGTGGATGGAACAGTGACGTTGCAAAATATATTTACTGTCAGTGTCCACCTGTCATTTTGTAAAAAAAAAAAAAAATAAATTTATCTGAAATGTACTATCTTATTAGTTAATTAATTAATTATTTAATCGTTGAGTTTTCGGTCAACTAACAACCTACAATGCACATATATTTTACTCAGTGTTGCATTTCCAAATTTAGCTGCAATATTATCTTAAAATTATTTATATCCTGTAATTATCCATTTTACTCTTACGGGATATCTGACAAAAAAAAAATTAGTTTACATTCACAAAAATAGCTTCTTTGTATAATTTTATGCGACATTGTAAATTTACATCTACTCTTTGTGTGAAATGTTTATAGTAAAGTTCAGTACGTGTAGAAATATGGCTGGAGTCAGTAAACTTTAGAACACTGTGTTTGTGTTTTAAGTATCTTATACATGTATTCTTTTGTTTCAGGTAAGTACGATTTGGCCACGACAAATGCAGTAATAAGTAAGTTACTTTGCACATTTACAACCCTTTATGTACTGACAATGCAATCCATAACTGAACACTGTTACTTAATTGAAGTAAGTTGCCTCTGTTATCCACATTACTTACTGGAGCTTTAAACCGCTCTAAACACGGAACTTTGAAACATGTAACCATTAACCTACAAAGAATTAGCTAGGGGATGAAATCTGCGCTCTTCTGGGTAATTACACGGCGTCGTGTGGTAATTATTTACCGACGTTTCGGGACAACGTATCGGTCCCATCTTCACGGGTCAAGATTCCGAGTAGGAAAGGAATCTCGGAATCTTAACCCGTGAAGATGGGACCGATACGTTGTCCCGAAACGTCGGTAAATAATTACCACACGACGCCGTGTAATTACCCAGAAGACCACAGATTTGATCAACATCGCGGCGGAAGCCTGAAATCAAGGTTAGCTAGGGGATGATCATCACACGTCATTATACCTATTATCATCGTAATTATCATTGTCACTATTCGATATCATCATCAACTTCAGTATCTCCTTTACCGAAGCCTTCAACCTAACATATAACAAATCAATGATGCTTAAACTGAACCGAATTAAAATGATTTGGAGAACTGCAGTGACCTGTGTTGGCAGTTGTCAGTTGTAAGCGTCGTTCCAATAATATATTGGCTTATTATTTTAACATACGATAGTATGAATAATACGGCACGTGGGGCTGTTAAAGGGCTGTCAAGTGCATGCATTCAGTCTATTTTACCCAGATCTGCCAAAAGATGGCAGGGCACTTAACGTCGAAAAATGCACTGGCTATATTTAGGTCAATGCAAGGATGAATATTGCATGAGTGAATTGTGATTAAATTAGTAGGTCGAATTCAATAAAATAGGGCCTAATGTTTATGTAATAATCTGTTAGATCTGATTAACTGGATCCCCCAACCTGAAGAAATAAGTTGTGTGTGTTTGGTTACAGAGTTGTTACGATAATACTTGTGCAAAATGGGGGACGTTACAGGGTGCTGTATAAAATGGCGTAGTGGAGTGATTTCTCATTTCGACACCTATTGTCAGCGTCATTAAATAAGGCTTGGCTAGGCAGGGCATGTAACACACATGGGAAAATTAGAACTGCATGGAATTCTGTAACCAGGAACTTCCAAGGAAGAGGCCGCTTGGGAAATCCAGGCCTAGGGCGGAGGATAATATTGAAATGTAACTAAAATTGTATATGAGGATTTGCAGTGGATTTGTTGCGCTTAGGATAGAGTTTATTGGCGTGCGGTTATGGACGTGGTAATTAAATATCGCTGTTCCAAATAGTGGAGTGTTGCTTTAATAGCTGAGCAACTAGTAGCTTCTCATAGGACCCGCTGCTTGGAGTTAGAAGAAAGTGTAGCCTACTACAAAGCAACTTCCAAATGTGTTTCACGTAGTCTTCCTGTATAGCGAGAAGTCTTCTAGCAACGGACTTGTGTTTCTGCGTGTCTTTTGTGGCGTGTTTGTGCGTGTCTGTTGTGGCGTGCTTGTGTTTGTGCGTGTCTGTTGTGGGGTGTTTGTGTTTGTGCGTGTCTGTTGTGGCGTGCTTGTGTTTGTGCATGTCTGTTGTGGGGTATTTGTGTTTGTGCGTGTCTGTTGTGGCGTGTTTGTGTTTGTGCGTGTCTGTTGTGGCGTGTTTGTGTTTGTGCGTGTGTGTTGTGGCGTGTCTGTGTTTGTGCGTGTGTGTTGTGGCGTGTTTATGTTTGTGCGTGTCTGTTGTGGCGTGTTTGTGTTTGTGCATGTCTGTTGTGGCGTGTTTGTGCGTGTCTGTTGTGGGGTGTTTGTGTTTGTACGTGTCTGTTGTGGCGTGCTTGTGTTTGTGCGTGTCTGTTGTGGGGTATTTGTGTTTGTGCGTGTCTGTTGTGGCGTGCTTGTGTTTGTGCGTGTCTGTTGTGGGGTGTTTGTGTTTGTGCGTGTCTGTTGTGGCGTGCTTGTGTTTGTGCATGTCTGTTGTGGGGTATTTGTGTTTGTGCGTGTCTGTTGTGGCGTGTTTGTGTTTGTGCGTGTCTGTTGTGGCGTGTTTGTGCGTGTCTGTTGTGGCGAGTTTGTGTTTGTGCGTGTGTGTTGTGGCGTGTCTGTGTTTGTGCGTGTGTGTTGTGGCGTGTTTGTGTTTGTGCGTGTCTGTTGTGGCGTGTTTGTGTTTGTGCATGTCTGTTGTGGCGTGTTTGTGCGTGTCTGTTGTGGCGTGCTTGTGTTTGTGCGTGTCTGTTGTGGGGTGTTTGTTTGTGCGTGTCTGTTGTGGCGTGCTTGTGTTTGTGCATGTCTGTTGTGGCGTGTTTGTGTTTGTGCGTGTCTGTTGTGGCGTGTTTGTGTTTGTGCGTGTCTGTTGTGGCGTGTTTGTGTTTGTGCGTGTCTGTTGTGGCGTGCTTGTGTTTGTGCATGTCTGTTGTGGGGTATTTGTGTTTGTGCGTGTCTGTTGTGGCGTGTTTGTGTTTGTGCGTGTCTGTTGTGGCGTGTTTGTGCGTGTCTGTTGTGGCGAGTTTGTGTTTGTGCGTGTGTGTTGTGGCGTGTCTGTGTTTGTGCGTGTGTGTTGTGGCGTGTTTGTGTTTGTGCGTGTCTGTTGTGGCGTGTTTGTGTTTGTGCATGTCTGTTGTGGCGTGTTTGTGCGTGTCTGTTGTGGGGTGTTTGTGTTTGTACGTGTGTGTTGTGGCGTGTTTGTGTTTGTGTGTGTCTGTTGTGGCGTGTTTGTGTTTGTGCGTGTCTGCTGTGGCGTGTTTGTGCGTGTCTGTTGTGGCGTGTTTGTGTTTGTGCATGTCTGTTGTGGCGTGTTTGTGCGTGTCTGTTGTGGGGTGTTCGTGTTTCTGCGTGTCTGTTGTGACGTGTTTCTTTTTGTGCGTGTCTGTTGTGGCGTGTTTGTGTTTGTACGTGTCTGTTGTGGCGTGCTTGTGTTTGTGCGTGCCTGTTGTGGCGTGTTTGTGTTTGTACGTGTCTGTTGTGGCGTGCTTGTGTTTGTGCGTGCCTGTTGTGGCGTGTTTGTGTTTCTGCCTAAGTCTGTTGTGGCGTGTTTGTGTTTCTGCCTAAGTCTGTTGTGGCGTGTTTGTGTTTCTGCCTAAGTCTGTTGTGGCGTGTTTGTGTTTCTCCCTAAGTCTGTTCTGACATAAACCGTACGTTTACACGCTCAGCTGTACCGATGTCTGTACAAGCCGTATAATTGTTTCCACATGTTCAATATTATTACCATTTTTATGAGGGAATTAGTATTCGTCTTTTCAGTGCGGTGAACAGGTCTCTGGCGTTTAATTGTCCATTTCTGAAAGTGAATGACACTGCATCATATACACAACTTTGATTTGCAGTTGGCTGAGACCAGGTGCTTTCGACAACATTTTAATTAACTCATCTTTAAAGCTCCGGCTGCATCTGCCTGTTGAAATCACCGATAAGTTGAAGATTAACTTCCTGGAAGTGTTTATTTCGTGAGTTTTAAACTCTCGCCTGCCGTGCTAATTGTGTTTTGACAAATTGTAGTTTGCAAAGTAGACATTAATTTTCAGATTAATTATTAACACAAGCTGATTGTAAATTATTTATGGATGTAAACAGAGAAATTATATTACCTAGAGTTCTTGATGCCTGTATCATATCAGAAGGGGTCATTGTGGGGTTGTTATACATACATTCAGTATTTTTCTAACTTTATGCAGCATGGTTCTTCCTGAGAAACTCATGTGCGTTGTGTTAGTGAAGAAATGTTTCGCCTTTTATGAAAACCCACCTTTCGTTACGACGCTCACAAAAGCCCATCACTGTTGTTTGAGAAGCCGCGTTTATGTCCCATAATACAGTACGTACTTTGATGTCACAGTATGGTTGCCCTAGGTCCTTAACTAAGAATAAAGGGAGCAAGGTTGATATCATGTTTATGTCCTGTAGTCAGTAGGCCTGTCTGTTGTAAAGTGTTTATTGAGGTGGGAGCAATAAGACGATTCTTACAGCTTGCATGTCGGCACGCATACACAATACTCCGAGTAGAGTCGGATGTAACAGTACTGTTCTCTGCCTGCAGAATGTTATACGTCATAGCTTGAACCTAGAATTCCTTCAGTAGCAGACGTCAGGAATAGCGTGATAACATAAACAAAAACTCGCCTTTAACCCTTTAAAGATAAAATTTAACTTGAATTGTACTAAAATGTTTTTTTTTCGTACCGCGCAGTAAACACACTCCGTCTCAGTTATACAAACCAGTCAGTTAATGTTGTACAGTGAAATAATCGCTGTTTGTTCTGAGATCCACACAAAACACATAAATACAGTCCGTACCGCGCAGTAAACACACTCCGTCTCAGTTATACAAACCAGTCAGTTAATGTTGTACAGTGAAATAATCGCTGTTTGTTCTGAGATCCACACAAAACACATAAATACAGTCCGTACCGCGCAGTAAACACACTCCGTCTCAGTTATACAAACCAGTCAGTTAATGCTGTGCAGTGAAATAATCGCTGTTTGTTCTGAGATCCACACAAAACACATAAATACACTGTGTGGGCAGAACATAGAATTTGTGTGAGTGTTAAACATGGCGGTACATATAGTTATATGTATACACAGTCCGTACCGCACAGTAAACACACTCCGTCTCAGTTATACAAACCAGTCAGTTAATGCTGTGCAGTGAAATAATCGCTGTTTGTTCTGAGATCCACACAAAACACATAAATACACTGTGTGGGCAGAACATAGAATTTGTGTGAGTGTTAAACATGGCGGTACATATAGTTATATGTATACACAGTCCGTACCGCACAGTAAACACACTCCGTCTCAGTTATACAAACCAGTCAGTTAATGTTGTACAGTGAAATAATCGCTGTTTGTTCTAAGATCCACACAAAACACATAAATACAGTCCGTACCGCGCAGTAAACACACTCCGTCTCAGTTATACAAACCAGTCAGTTAATGCTGTGCAGTGAAATAATCGCTGTTTGTTCTGAGATCCACACAAAACACATAAATACAGTTCGTACCGCGCAGTAAACACACTCCGTCTCAGTTATACAAACCAGTCAGTTAATGTTGTACAGTGAAATAATCGCTGTTTGTTCTGAGATCCACACAAAACACATAAATATACTGTGTTGGCAGAACGCAGAATTTTTAACGTTTAACCTGGTGGTACGCACAGTTACCACTAAGATTTAAAGGGTTAAGGAATG
This sequence comes from Reticulitermes speratus, assembly GCA_021186555.1. NCBI lineage: Eukaryota > Metazoa > Arthropoda > Insecta > Blattodea > Rhinotermitidae > Reticulitermes > Reticulitermes speratus. The sequence continues at coordinate 33,240,876 of JAJKFL010000330.1, read as the reverse complement.
GTGATACTATAGTTGGTATAGTCACTATGCTACGGGCTGGGCGTCCAAGGAATTGGTGTTTGATTCCAGGTTAGGGGCAAGAGATATTTTCCTGTCCAAAACATCCCCATCTGCTGTGAGGCCCACCAAGTTGTATATTTAGTGGGTACCGGGAATTGTTCCCTGGGTGTAAAGCGGCCGGGACGTGAAGCTTACCATTCATAGCATCTATTGCGGAGGTTAAGAAAAAAGTGGAGCTCCACCTCCACGCATCCATTTGCCTTCATTGCATACAGAGGGTCAACTTTACGTTTATTTCAAATTATAATATGCTGATTCCAAATATGCACGCAAAATTTTTGTATCTTTCCACAGTATGTACATTGAATTGTTAACGTAGTATTTATTTCATTTTTCTACTCCTTTGATATCCGTATTATATCAATGTGATGTTTCATCCGTAGACAGGGGTTTTTTATTATTTCAGTGACGTCATTATTCCAAAACGCATAAAAAGCGGTATGTACATTCATAGTACGGCTTACATTTAACTAAAAGTTAAAGGTAACGAAGTACTGTGCTGTTTGAAGTTTTCTATAATTTTGTGATCACGGTACCAGATTTAATCAAAACCAGCTTATATCTTACAATTTGTCGAAAAAAAAATAAGATTTTTGTACTCTATGATCCTGCGAAACGTTTTGCAAGAGAAACGCGATGCATGGGTTGTTAATGCTGGATTGGAGACTTTTAGGATCTGTATTCTGTGATCTATTTTATTTCGTTCTTTTAGCATCGTTCCCTTTCTACGCATATCAAACGACAAAAAAAAATCTTCAATCCCTTCTATTTTCCCAGAATCTTTTCTTTTCTGGTTCTGGCCAACTGTTTCCTCTCTTCTTTTTATCATGTAGTACTTTGCTCAAACTTCTTATCGTGGATCGCCCCACAGACATTTTCCTTTGAATTATCAGTGTAATTCCTTTGTCGACCTTCCCCGTCTGTTATTGAACACAAAGTCTCGTTACCTTCTTCGTAAGAACCGGCCAAAAGGTCCATTCTTTGGGCAACACGAATCACTTCACTCCCAAAATATTTTCTTAAATACATTTTGGTACTGTCTACCCATCTGCCACTAAATACAGGGCATACACAAAAGAATGGTGCGGTTTTAATAGTGAACACTATTAAAACCGCACCATTATTTTGTGTATGCCCTGTATTCCTAATGGTATCTTCCCATCAGCTTTTCCTATCAAAATTTTTGTATGAATTTCTCATGTCGTATTATTTGCCTCGCCAGTAGCATACCGAAACATGTGGCTTTATATTGACTTCTCAAATGCGTTTGGCGTCACGGTTTGTTAATTGAATATCTGCGAAATGAGAAATGTCAGACTGCTGGGTTTGAGTATTTGTGCCAGTTCAAACAAAGTGATGCTGCGACTTGATATCTGTTATTTAGTGGTTGCAAGTTTTACCAGTCGTGCCGTCAGCTACACAAAGGTTCAGTTAAGGCCAATAGTTTTGAACTTTATCTTGGTTCAAGAACGCCTCAATACATGCAATATTCTGCTGAACTCATTCGCTTTCCATCTTTCCTATCCTATTATCTGTAAAGTTAAACGAAATGTAAAGTGAAATACAATAAAACGACACCGTAATTAATTATTACATTTTCATATCAACTTTAAAAACAGATACTTCTGAATGTAGTAGACTAGCATTGTCTGTTGTTCCAAAAATTCGCGGAATTCAACTCTGGCTGAGAAACACTTGTATAAGCAGAACTTCCAGGGCAGTGGAATAGGCTGGGGAAATTTGCAATTTAACTGCAAACGGTTCATTCGAAGTCATATATACGTTAACGCTTTGAAGACTGAAGTTAACACTGAAGTTAGAACTTCGCATCGTACTTTAAAAAGAACTCGGGCAACCTCCATTAGAAAGACCAATCAGTGAATGCTCTTTCGGGATGTATTTGATGTCTCTAGTCTATTTCGGGACGTATTTGATGACTTTAGTCTATTTCGGGACGTATTTCATGTCTGTAGTCTATTTCGGGACGTATTTAGTCTCTAGTCTATTCGGGACGTATTTGATGTCTCTAGTCTATTTCGGGACGTATTTCATGTCTGTAGTCTATTTCGGGACGTATTTGATGTCTCTAGTCTATTTCGGGACGTATTTGATGTCTCTAGTCTATTTCGGGACGTATTTCATGTCTGTAGTCTATTTCGGGACGTATTTGATGTCTCTAGTCTATTTCGGGACGTATTTGATGTCTCTAGTCTATTTCGGGACGTATTTCATGTCTGTAGTCTATTTCGGGACGTATTTGATGTCTCTAGTCTATTTCGGGACGTATTTCATGTCTGTAGTCTATTTCGGGACGTATTTGATGACTTTAGTCTTTCGGGACGTATTTGATGTCTCTAGTCTATTTCGGGACGTATTTGATGTCTCTAGTCTATTTCGGGACGTATTTGATGTCTCTAGTCTATTTCGGGACGTATTTCATGTCTGTAGTCTATTTCGGGACGTATTTTGATGACTTTAGTCTTTCGGGACGTATTTGATGTCTCTAGTCTATTTCGGGACGTATTTGATGTCTCTAGTCTATTTCGGGACGTATTTGATGTCTCTAGTCTATTTCGGGACGTATTTCATGTCTGTAGTCTATTTCGGGACGTATTTGATGACTTTAGTCTATTTCGGGACGTATTTGATGTCTCTAGTCTATTTCGGGACGTATTTCATGTCTGTAGTCTATTTCGGGACGTATTTGATGTCTCTAGTCTATTTCGGGACGTATTTCATGTCTGTAGTCTATTTCGGGACGTATTTGATGACTTTAGTCTTTCGGGACGTATTTGATGTCTCTAGTCTATTTCGGGACGTATTTGATGTCTCTAGTCTATTTCGGGACGTATTTGATGTCTCTAGTCTATTTCGGGACGTATTTCATGTCTGTAGTCTATTTCGGGACGTATTTGATGACTTTAGTCTTTCGGGACGTATTTGATGTCTCTAGTCTATTTCGGGACGTATTTGATGTCTCTAGTCTATTTCGGGACGTATTTGATGTCTCTAGTCTATTTCGGGACGTATTTCATGTCTGTAGTCTATTTCGGGACGTATTTGATGACTTTAGTCTTTCGGGACGTATTTGATGTCTCTAGTCTATTTCGGGACGTATTTGATGTCTCTAGTCTATTTCGGGACGTATTTGATGTCTCTAGTCTATTTCGGGACGTATTTCATGTCTGTAGTCTATTTCGGGACGTATTTGATGACTTTAGTCTATTTCGGGACGTATTTGATGTCTCTAGTCTATTTCGGGACGTATTTCATGTCTGTAGTCTATTTCGGGACGTATTTGATGTCTCTAGTCTATTTCGGGACGTATTTCATGTCTGTAGTCTATTTCGGGACGTATTTGATGACTTTAGTCTTTCGGGACGTATTTGATGTCTCTAGTCTATTTCGGGACGTATTTGATGTCTCTAGTCTATTTCGGGACGTATTTGATGTCTCTAGTCTATTTCGGGACGTATTTCATGTCTGTAGTCTATTTCGGGACGTATTTGATGACTTTAGTCTTTCGGGACGTATTTGATGTCTCTAGTCTATTTCGGGACGTATTTGATGTCTCTAGTCTATTTCGGGACGTATTTGATGTCTCTAGTCTATTTCGGGACGTATTTCATGTCTGTAGTCTATTTCGGGACGTATTTGATGACTTTAGTCTTTCGGGACGTATTTGATGTCTCTAGTCTATTTCGGGACGTATTTGATGTCTCTAGTCTATTTCGGGACGTATTTGATGTCTCTAGTCTATTTCGGGACGTATTTGATGTCTGTAGTCTCTTTCGGGACGTATTTTACGTCTCTAGTCTCTTTCGGGACGTATTTAATGTCTCTAGTCTATTTCGGGACGTATTTGATGTCTCTAGTCTATTTCGGGACGTATTTGATGTCTCTAGTCTCTTTCGGGACGTATTTTAAGCCTCTAGTCTATTTCGGGACGTATTTGATGTCTCTAGTGAGAATCATATTCACGATCAAGCAGTCCAACAAGACTACTTTAACCCTTAGATGAAGGCACTACGATCCTCCGAAACGTCGGGAACTATGCGCAGCACGACACAGTGTAACATCCCAGAAGACTGGAACTAGTGTCGCTCAAGCAAGGTCCAGACAGTGGACAGTGGCTATCATGATGTCAAGACAAACGTGCAGACAACTGCAAGGTAAATGTGTTTGTACAGTACGCCGCGATCCTGCGGCAACTTCTCCGACACGTCTGCTATGCTGCTTGCCGAGACGATTTCTACAGGCGTATTAGTTTTCTAGTACACATGATTGTAGTGCTAGAAGCTATGCGTTCTCAAATTTAGACGGTTGTGCTTTTTCACTTCCTGTCAAAGTTTCTCCGGTGATGAAACGAAATTGTAATTTTTATAATAATAATGTGGGTGGTTACAGTCTTATGTGTAACGTAGCGACATTCAATTTTAATGGTTTCCATCACGTTATGTCCCGTCAATCAGATAAATACACACTGTTCCGTCTATGACAACACTTATTATTTATTTCAGTGCTACATGTTTCGATCGAAAACGATCATCTTCAGGCGTTCTCTAGAAAACCTTAAAAATCAAGGTCAAATGTGTGAGAGATCTCGCAAATTATAACGTCTTACCTTTTTTTTAAGGTTTTGTAGACAGCGCCTGAAGATGATCGTTCTAGATCGAAACTTGTAGCACTGAAAGAAATAATAAGTGGTGTGTTACATGGATTAGTGTGTATTTATGTGAGTAACGACGTTTTTCAACTGTGTAGGTTAAAAGTGTCAAACCGGTGTTGTGAAGGGCGCTGCCTTGCTGTTGTTTACTGCAAATGATTTTGTGTTGTTGGCGTAAGATGCAAATTTTACAGGCAGTAATGTACACGTGTTCACGGAAGATCGTTGGAAAGAAAAGAAAGTTTTGCTCACGCTGCTGTACGCCCGTAGGCACATCCTGTGATCGCGTTGCGCCTCAATTGGGTTAAGAGCAATCAGGCTTGTGGTTTACCGGCAAAACCTGGCCTACACTCTAGTATATGTACAGTCGCTGTGCACTGTGTTGAGCCTTGTGTGAGTATAAATAGCGGCTTGTGTAGCGGCTGAAGTACAGATGTCACGGATGTGAGATATATACATACATACATACATACATATATACATACATACATACATACATACATACATATGTACATACATACGTACGTACATACATACATACATGCATACATACATATGTGTACATACATACGTACATACATACATACAATACATACATACATGCATACATACATACATACATACGTACATACATGCATACACACACATACATATATACATACATACGTACATACATACATAAATTCATACTTATATACATACATACACGCACATAATATACGTACATACATACATACATACATACATACATACGTACATACATACGTACATACATGCATACACACACATACATATATACATACATACGTACATACATACATAAATTCATACTTATATACATACATACACGCACATACATATATATACGTACATACATACATACATATATACATACATACATACATACATATGTACATACATACATACGTACGTACATACATACATACATGCATACATACATACATACGTACATACATACATACATACATACATACATGCATACATACATACATACATACATACGTACATACATGCATACACACACATACATATATACATACATACGTACATACATACATAAATTCATACTTATATATACATACATACACGCACATACATATATACGTACATACATACATACATACATACATACATACATACATATATACATACATACATACATATGTACATGCATACATACGTACGTACATACATACATGCATACATACATACATACATACGTACATACATACATACATACATACATGCATACATACATACATACATACATACGTACATACATGCATACACACACCATACATATATACATACATACGTACATACATACATAAATTCATACTTATATACATACATACACGCACATAATATACGTACATACATACATACATACATACATACATACATACATACGTACATACATACGTACATACATACGTACATACATGCATACACACACATACATATATACATACATACATACATAAATTCATACTTATATACATACATACACGCACATACATATATACGTACATACATACATACATACATACGTACGTACGTACATACATACATATATACATACATACATACATATATACGTACATACATACATACATACATACATACATACATACATACATACATACGTACATACATACTACATTTCTGTACAGTACTTCATAATAAATACGTACTACTAAAGCATGTACATACATACATCGACAACATACATAAATAATACATAAGTATCATACGTTACATGATACATACGCATACATACTTACGCATGAGTACACGTACTTTAATTCAACGTACATACTAACACATCATAACGTTATCTAACTCAAATCACATTGCTATTTATTACATACACACATAGTATTTATGTTTTGCATACGTACATACATTACACATAATCGTACATACGAGTATCACATACATTTACATATAAAAAACATACTTCATCACTACGTACCATACACATACCTAATCATAGCTACATATAGTACATACACATACACGTGCTCATATGTTATACATCAAAACATGTGCTACATTGTAGTATACATACATACGTGCACTTGTTAACTTACATTACGTAATACATACGTTTACGTACGCAATACATATCGTGCATCATGTAGTATATATACTACATACATACATACATACGTACATACTACATACGTACATACGTACATACATACACACATTCATACATACATACATACATACATACATATTAATACATACATACATACTCATACATATAACAACATACATATACATACATACATACATACTACATACATACATACAACATACTACGTACATACATACATTCCATGTATCCATAAGTCTGTCCAAGTCACAACTCGGATGTGCAATAAGTCATAATATACAAATATACCACTACACAACTTTACATTGAACACTATACACTAAAACACTATACACTAAACACTATACACAAACACTATACACTAAACATACTAAAATACACTAAAACACTATAAACATGTTACACACCCACTATGAACCATCTTTATACACAACAAATTCATCTACTCACTAAAAGCGTGTGTATTTAAGTATTTTCTTAACGCTACTTTGAATTTTGTCTTTTCATTCTGAAGACTTTGAGACTCAGAGGGAGTCTGTTGAAAATTGTGATACTGGCACTAGACTGTACTTTTTTGAAAACAAGATAGGTTGGCTTTGGTCTATGCAGGTCTGACGCCGCGTGGCTTTTGTGCTTCGAATCCGCGCTAGGGCACATTTTTACGAAATTCTAAACATTTATTGTAATTTGGACCACTAATCACTCATGATAAATACTATTACTGGCAGAAATATCGTGATAAGTGGATCCCTGCCACCACGGCATGGCGCGTCCTCAGGTTGCGGATGGAGGAACGGCCTGCGGATATGGAGGGTAGCTGCGAATCATTGAATAAGCAGTCGCGGACAGCCGACAAGGGGTAGTCTTCTAGCTTGGGGATTGTGCGAGGTGCTAACAACTCCTCACCGTAAAAAATTATCACGTTACGAAACAATTTCACAAGGTTTAAGTGGCGGGCTGTTGTGATGCGGTAATGAATTCTTGGTTTCCACAAAATGCGGGGAATTTCTTGGCCAGCTGAGGACCTGTTAGTTTCTCAGGAAGGACTCTGCTTTATGGAGTTAGTATTAGTTAGTTAGTAGTTAGTTATTGGCAGAAGTAATGCAAGCAGTCCGACCGTGCCATGGCTCAGGCGGTTAGTCGCCGGCCTCTCACCACGGAGGCCCGGGGTTCGGTCCCAGGTCAAGTCCATGTGAGATTTGTGGTGGACAAAGTGGCACTGGGACAGGTTTTTCTCCGAGTTGTCGGTTTTCCCCTGTCAATTTCATTCCACCGGTGCTCCATTAATTGTAAAAATTGGTAAAAAAAACTGCTTATCTTCATCACAGGGTTGCACAAAAAGCCTTAAGGCTGTGGTGCGAGGGCCCTTCATAAAAAAATGCAAGCAGTCGGTACTGTCATTTATATGGATGGTTCATAGGTTATTTAAAGAATCTGTATCAGCTACAACGGTTATTTAAAGTAGACATGTGCGAATGTCGCAGAATTCTGTTAACCTTGTAAAGATTGGGAAGAAGTGCTTATTAGTCTATTTAAAATTATGAGATTTGAGGTTCTCACAGCGGTGTTGCTGAAGATTCCAGTGTTCTGGGATCATCTTCAAGGTATTTTGACGGAATTATCCTAGATGGAGTGACGATGAAGTGACATTAACCTGAGTCAGGGTAATTGACTGATGTCAGTCGAGTTAGGTGGAGATAGTGGACAATGGCTAACGCACCAGCTGTCATGACAAACGTGTGAAGAGCCATTAGGCACGTGATCTACAGTACGCCGCGATTCGCGGCAACTTCTCCGACATATCTGTTACGCGGCTTGCCTAGACGATTTATACAGGCGTATTGGTTTAGTCGTGTTTTATTGCAGTGCTAACAGCTATCCGATCTCGAATGTAGACGGTTCTAACTTTTAACTTCGTGTTGACATTTCTGAGAGGATGAAATGTTAATAATCGTAATTATAAACTGAAGAGTGGTTACTGTTTTCTATTTAATTTAACGACGTTGTCTCAAGTATATAGGTTACAGAGTGTCAAATGATGGATTACGTGTGGATGATGACTTGAGAAAGAAGACAAAGAAAGCGCCCGTCAAGCGTATGAATGCGGACACCAAACTTCTCTGTCCGAATGGTTGGCATTCCTGTTTTATATTCTGGTGGTCGTGGGTTCCAATACCGGCCAGTATTCTCCAGAGACGTAATGGAATTTTAAGCTGTCTCAAATTATGATGCATGTGGGAAGAGAAAGCTGTTTAATATTTAACACATATTAATACATTCGTCACCATATCTCGTATTTGTTATTAAACATTAGAAATTTTATTATTTTCGTATAAAAAATGTAATTATTGAGTGGATGAAAAATTTATCATTAAGTCGATAAGTTTTAATTTTGTGTTTGTAAATTTTTATTTGGGGGGCAAGATTTATGTGCTCTGTGAATCTAGTAGAAAAACAATCCGAAACTCATCTTGTAAGTTTTAGAGAAAGATGAGTTAGTGCATTCTCCCCAATTCAGAATTCAGTCTTAGACATATCATTGATGCAATAGGCCTGTGAATCGTTGAATTAGGGGCGTCATTAAATAAACGAAGAATATATTAATTCAACAACTGCCCACCATCTCTACATTCACGTATGACACGTACCAGGAGAACGTAACTTAAAGAGGTAGTTGTCAAATTCAGACTTCCCCGTGCCCTATTAACCACCTTGTACGAAATAAGTTGCTGCTTCAACATACAAACTCTTAGACACAAGTTGTTTTCGAAGTTGATTTTCCTAGAGAGCCTAAACTGTGCACGTGACTTTCCCCATATGCTTTATGACGTGTACAGGGACAATTCTGTTTCCTTGATATGTATATGAATATATACAGTCGAACATGGTTATAACGACATCGGTTTATACGACACCTCGCCTACAGCGTCAGATATTCTGTGGTACCAATTAATTCCTCACTGTTAACCGTAACATTATACTACTCGGTTATAACGACACTCGTTTATAACGACACAAAATATTAAGTCCTTTTCATGACGTTATAATCGAGTTCGACTGTATTATTTTTTGTTTTATTTGTAAATCGCTTTTTACAGGTTTCCGTGTTAGTCTGTTATCTGGTTCAGACGTTTAAACAGAGGACATACAGACAGGATATTGATCTCATAAACCTATTTTTTTTTTTTTTTCGTTTTAAGGAAAAGAAAATACTCCAAAATTATTTGTGGCCCTTTCTGTCGCTTCAGTTAACTTTGCAAATAAAGTAAGTTTATTCATTCATTCATTCATTCATTCATTCATTCCGCAGTCTGTCTTACGACAGGTCCGTAGCCTCTTCCAAAGCAAGTTCTTCACAGGGTGCGATCTAGTGCTTCCTCTTTCAATTTCCAGTACCTTCTCATTTCCTTAAGGTCATCTAGTAGCTGCTTACGTCTTCTCCCTCGTCTTCCTGTCATTTCTATCCTTCCCTCTAACTCTCCTTCAATCACATGTTTCAGAAGGCAGTTTCTACGCAAGATGTGACCAATCCAGTTAGCCTTTCTTCTTTTTATTGTATGTACGATATTCCTCTCCTCCTTCACTCTGTGTAATACTTCTTCATTTCTCACACGATCGGTCCAACTGATCTTCTCCATTCTTCTCCAGCACCACATTTCACGCAAGTTACCTGCGTTAAATGAAAGTCGCTCTCAAGAAATGCGCAAGACCACAAATAAAACATTTGGCAAACTCAAGAACTCCGTGTTTGAGTACATCTCAATCTTGACAGTAACTGTGCCGATACGTGAACAACAGTGTTTGTTGATCAACAGCGAACTTCATACTTTGCTGACGTCATCACCTGCACTCCCGCCGGCTAAGGATTAGTGCGACAGTGCAGCTGAATAACACGAACCCGGTCCGCGCCCCTGGAGAAATCTGCTGTCAGTATATTCGGCATCTGCTGTTACAGGATCGCCCGACCGACACGTAATCTTGTTTATTTAGTCACGTGACTGGACACACTGTGCTGCTGACGTTTCACGTGTGACAGACAGACTGCTAGGGATAGACGCTGACAGTTCCACGTCTTCTTTATACCCGCAGCCACAGCAATTGAAGCTGGGATTGATTTCACGTTGTTGCCAGATTTACAGACGTATGGTACATTTTGCAAACAAGAACAGCAATCATAAACAGAACTTAATGAGTGGGCCGCGATAGTTCAGTCGGTATAGCGACTTGCTACGAGCTGGGCGGTCCGGGGATCGAATCCCGGTGGGGGCGAGATTTTTCGCAGCCGTCCAGACCGGCCCTGGGGCCCACTCAGCCTTCTGTACAATGGGTACCGGGTCTCTTTCCCGGGGGTAAAGCGGCCGGGGCGTGGAGTTGACCAACCACCCCCATCTAGCGCTGAGGTTAAAGAAAGAGTAGAGCTATACCTCTACTCCCCCTCTGGGCCTTCATGGCCTGTTGTAGGGTGACCTTTACCTTTACCTTACTTTTGAATGCCTTTATAGCTTTCAGTGTAATCTATTGCATATTGCAGGCCTGTGGTCTAGAATGTGTAAGGCAATATAGCGATATTGTACACGCGGGCTGTGTTATATATTTATGGGGATGAGTTGAAACAGCAGCGTCGCCGTCGTAATTTCCCTTAGTCACTTTGCGTACAGTATTTCATATGCAATGCGACACGACACGTTTCTTTGTATTCGTCTGTCTGTTGAAATTCAGTAAGAAGTAACTCTCGCGGGTAGATCTGTTGTACAAAGACGGTTGTCTGTGGGGAATGTAAACACTTTGCACCTTGCTCTCATGTAAAGCAGCGGTTCGCAGACTTTTATGTATGTGACCCTAAAATAGCAAAGGGTATGTGACCCGCGACCCTACCACGGAAATTAGGATCAGGGTACATTGCCCTGTGTTATGTATGGTGCACAAGGACGCGGCTGTTGATGACGTGTAGGGAACAGGGGTGTTTTTTTCTAAGGGCGCAGCTTAAATGCTTGACAAAAGCGCCACCAAGGGCGGAAAAGTTTTTTAAAGGAGGCGTTCGCGAAATTGCGAAAAGCCAATATTACCGTCGTATTTTCTGTATATCCGTCCGTACGGGTGTAATAAATCGGATACCACTAAACGGATTTCCATGAAATTTGATATTTGAGTACTTTTCGAAAAATCTGTTGAAAAAAAATTCAAGTTTCATTAAAATCTGACAGTACTTCACATGAAGACCGATCTATATTTGTGGTAATATTTCACTGAATTCTTCTGAGAATGAATAATTTTTCAGACAGATTCGTAGACACAATCGAAACCCGTATTTTGAGTTCAATAACTTTTTTCCGAAAATCGTACCGTTTATGAGCTAATGTGTAAAAATACGGTACAGTCAGACAGGCCACAGATGACAATATAATACGGCGCATGCGCTTTGGATGCTGGATAACTAAGGCTACAGACACACACTGATAATATGTAATACTTACTGCTTTTCCACGGCAGCAATGGTTACGCGAACGCTCGTTATTGTTACGTTTATACGTACATTGCCTGTGTTTATTTTAAAGATGTCGGCATTGTAAGTAACTGCCACGTGTCTGCTGTGAGAACAGTTTTGACATTCATGCCTCACACCAGTCGCAATGCTATGGGGTCATTAAATACGAGTGTAGTGTGAGTGTTATTAAATGTGCAACGTCTTTTTATGAGGCCGCTACGCATGCCAGAAACGAGTGTTGGATTTGTCAAATCTGCGTGTCCGTCTGTCTACATGGAACAACTTGGTTGCTACTGGACGGGATTTTTTTTGGACGAAAAAATTATATTGATGAGTTTTTACTAAAAATCTGTCGATTAAATTCTGGTTTCGATAAAACCGCACAAAAGTAACACGAAAATGTACACACACAGACGTGTATGTCTTTTGGTCTTCATAGACACGGACTGGGTTCTCTGCGAGGTACGAGCTAAGTGGCAGGAACTTTTGCCGATCTCAACATAACAAGCGGGTTCGATTCCCGATGACGTCACTGGAATTTTTCACTGACATAATCATTTCGGTCGCACTATGGCCCTGGGGTCGATTCAGCCTCTAACAGAAATAAGTACCAGGAATTTTTCCTGGGAGGTAAAGGCGGCCGGTGCGTAGGACTGACAACCTTACCACCTTCATGTGCCGATTGTCTAAAAACCTGTGAGCCTCGACCTCCTGGAGCCCTAAGGGCCTGTCAAGGCCTGTAATGGGACCACAACATAACAACGCAGCACGTTCAACGTTAAATACAGGGTATACACAAAAGAATGGTGCGGTTTCAATAGTGAATACTATTGAAACCGCACCATTCTTTTGTGTATGCCCTGTATATTGAGCAGATGAGAGCAGAACAGAATGTTGCCAAGATAAGAAGAAAACTTGTGGGGAACATTAACAAAGCGAACGCGCCACAAGACTGACGCCCTGCATAGAATTCCTATCTTGTTCACCTAAGTTCCGAGCAAAGAGACAGTATAGATCAAGGTCATTTTCACGTCGACAGATAAGCAGATACAGCTACAAGAACGTCATGCTTGAAAGACAGATTACAAGCGAAACGTAACGGCGCCTATTTCGAGTGCGAATTCGTGTTTGGTGGCGCTATTATTTCCACTGTGATATACGTATGATGTTCGCAAACTTCAGCAAACAGTCTCGTAGTTTCGGCACATTCACAAAGACGCGTATATTCAAAGCAGACAAACCTCTCTTGTTTCTTAAACGTAAAATATGGAGATGTGAAGCATGCTCATATAACGTAACGTCTGTCAGTAAGAGCGAAAACGGAAATGTGCCCGAAACTTGCGAAACATCGTACAAAGTCAACAATGACGCTACTTGCTGCTGTAAGGCGTATGTTATTGTTGAAAGCCTTATACAATGACAGCCTGAAGGTTGTGGATATCGTGAACAGTACCAAATTTCAAAGTTTCGAGAACAATCTACCTGATATGTAATTGTATTTAGTTATTTATGGCTTGTATACGGGGTTTTGGTTGGGGAAACCTGAAGGAAAGAGAGCATTTGGAAGACCTAGACGTAGATGAGAGGATAATATTAAGATGGCGCTTAAAGAAATCGGTTGAGAGGACGTTGAATGGATTGATCTATGTCAGCATAGGTACAGGTGGCGGGTTCTTGTGAATGCGGTAATGAACCTTCGAGTTCCATAAAATGCGGGGAATTTCTTGACTAGCTGAGGAACTGTTAGCTTCTCAAGAAGGACTGTGCTACATGGGGTTAGTTAAGACCATTGATAGGGACAGATGGCGGGTTCTTGTGAATGCGGTAATGAACCTTCGAGTTCCATAAAATGCGGGGAATTTCTTGACTAGCTGAGGAACTGTTAGCTTCTCAAGAAGGACTGTGCTACATGGGGTTAGTTAAGACCATTGATAGGGACAGATGGCGGGCTGTTGTGAGTGCGGTAATGAACCTTCGAGTTCCATAAAATGCGGGGAATTTCTTGACTAGCTGAGGAACTGTTAGCTTCTCAAGAAGGACTGTGCTACATGGGGTTAGTTAAGACCATTGATAGGGACAGATGGCGGGCTGTTGTGAGTGCGGTAACGAACCTTCGAGTTCCATAAAATGCGGGGAATTTCTTGACTAGCTGAGGAACTGTTAGCTTCTCAAGAAGGACTGTGCTACATGGGGTTAGTTAAGACCATTGATAGGGACAGATGGCGGGCTGTTGTGAGTGCGGTAATGAACCTTCGAGTTCCATAAAATGCGGGGAATTTCTTGACTAGCTGAGGAACTGTTAGCTTCTCAAGAAGGACTGTGCTACATGGGGTTAGTTAAGACCATTGATAGGGACAGATGGCGGGTTCTTGTGAATGCGGTAATGAACCTTCGGGTTCCATAAAATGCGGGGAATTTCTTGACTAGCTGAGGACCTGATAGGTTCTCGAGAAGGACTGTGCTACATGGAGTTAGTTAGTTAGTTAGTTAGTTATTGGTTCAGACCTACAACGTGGAATTGTAGAATTACTGCTGAATAATGAATTCGAAAGGATTCAGGAGCAATCCGTCGTGGCCTATTTGAGGTATTATTACAGAATGTATCAAGGGGGACTGAAAACAACCACGGAAAGCCTGAGTCATGATAGTTGGTGTTCCTGCCTGGATTCAAAAAGGGCGCCTCTCAAATTTCAATTCAAACGCTTTTTCGCTTGAACCAGGTTGTTCGATGACCTTAGTAAAGAATGTTAGTTAATTAACCAGATTTTAAGGATTTAGCGGTTTGTTACAGAGACTGTTGAATCCGCGGGCACAATTGGGCTTTCTGTTTTGTTTGTATTAATGAAATAGTGTGTGTAACACTCAAGCTGAAAAACATATTCTTACGTGAAAATTTATGCTTATTGATACTATAATACAGGTAAAGACATTTCCAGGCCGTGGTGACACGTGTATGATTGTAGAAGGCGTATTTGCAAAATTTTACCTTTACCTTTTGTGTATTATGGCCTTTAGGCCCAGATATAAAGAGAAAGTTGCCCATCTAGTTAGCGACATTAGCACTGTATACAAATTCAAAAGTGATTGAATTGTATGGAGCTACTGGGCTAGACCATCTGCTGTTTCGAATTACCATGTAATTTCACCGCAAAAATTCCGACATCTCATGTCGGATAACACAGTATGTTACTGCATTACCCATTGTCCGTGTTACTTGTGACTGTGAAACGCTGACTGCTATTCACTTGTTTGCCTGTACCAATACGTATATGTCACACCGATGACAAATTTGCTAACAACACACGCTAATATAGAACATAATTGTATTATTGACGTCATCTGTTGGCATTTTTTTTCTATGGCTCGACAGCCCCTATATATGGGCCTGGGCCTCCTCGTTTCATCGAGGTTTCATGATCACACTGAGACACACCACACTCGGTAGGACTCCTCTGGACGAGTGATCAGCCCATCGCAGAGACCTCTACCTGACAACACACAACACTCACAACAGACAAACATCCATGCACCCGGTGGGATTCAAACCCACGATCCTAGTAAGCGAGCGGCCGAAGACCCACGCCTTAGACCGCGCGGCCACTGGGATCGGCGTTGCTGCATTATTTTGTACTCATGTCACTTTACGTTCCATGCTACAGTCCTTATACAACAAACACAACACAAACATCCATGCACCCGGTGGGATTCGAACCCACGATCCTAGTAAGCGAGCGGCCGAAGACCCACGCCTTAGACCGCGCGGCCACTGGGATCGGCGTTGCTGCATTATTTTGTACTCATGTCACTTTACGTTCCATGCTACAGTCCTTATACAACAAACACAACACAAACATCCATGCACCCGGTGGGATTCGAACCCACGATCCTAGTAAGCGAGCGGCCGAAGACCCACGCCTTAGACCGCGCGGCCACTGGGATCGGCGTTGCTGCATTATTTTGTACTCATGTCACTTTACGTTCCATGCTACAGTCCTTATACAACAAACACAACACAAACATCCATGCACCCGGTGGGATTCGAACCCACGATCCTAGTAAGCGAGCGGCCGAAGACCCACGCCTTAGACCGCGCGGCCACTGGGATCGGCGTTGCTGCATTATTTTGTACTCATGTCACTTTACGTTCCATGCTACAGTCCTTATACAACAAACACAACACAAACATCCATGCACCCGGTGGGATTCGAACCCACGATCCTAGTAAGCGAGCGGCCGAAGACCCACGCCTTAGACCGCGCGGCCACTGGGATCGGCGTTGCTGCATTATTTTGTACTCATGTCACTTTACGTTCCATGCTACAGTCCTTATACAACAAACACAACACAAACATCCATGCACCCGGTGGGATTCGAACCCACGATCCTAGTAAGCGAGCGGCCGAAGACCCACGCCTTAGACCGCGCGGCCACTGGGATCGGCGTTGCTGCATTATTTTGTACTCATGTCACTTTACGTTCCATGCTACAGTCCTTATACAACAAACACAACACAAACATCCATGCACCCGGTGGGATTCGAACCCACGATCCTAGTAAGCGAGCGGCCGAAGACCCACGCCTTAGACCGCGCGGCCACTGGGATCGGCGTTGCTGCATTATTTTGTACTCATGTCACTTTACGTTCCATGCTACAGTCCTTATACAACAAACACAACACAAACATCCATGCACCCGGTGGGATTCAAACCCACGATCCTAGTAAGCGAGCGGCCGAAGACCCACGCCTTAGACCGCGCGGCCACTGGGATCGGCGTTGCTGCATTATTTTGTACTCATGTCACTTTACGTTCCATGCTACAGTCCTTATACAACAAACACAACACAAACATCCATGCACCCGGTGGGATTCGAACCCACGATCCTAGTAAGCGAGCGGCCGAAGACCCACGCCTTAGACCGCGCGGCCACTGGGATCGGCGTTGCTGCATTATTTTGTACTCATGTCACTTTACGTTCCATGCTACAGTCCTTATACAACAAACACAACACAAACATCCATGCACCCGGTGGGATTCGAACCCACGATCCTAGTAAGCGAGCGGCCGAAGACCCACGCCTTAGACCGCGCGGCCACTGGGATCGGCGTTGCTGCATTATTTTGTACTCATGTCACTTTACGTTCCATGCTACAGTCCTTATACAACAAACACAACACAAACATCCATGCACCCGGTGGGATTCGAACCCACGATCCTAGTAAGCGAGCGGCCGAAGACCCACGCCTTAGACCGCGCGGCCACTGGGATCGGCGTTGCTGCATTATTTTGTACTCATGTCACTTTACGTTCCATGCTACAGTCCTTATACAACAAACACAACACAAACATCCATGCACCCGGTGGGATTCAAACCCACGATCCTAGTAAGCGAGCGGCCGAAGACCCACGCCTTAGACCGCGCGGCCACTGGGATCGGCGTTGCTGCATTATTTTGTACTCATGTCACTTTACGTTCCATGCTACAGTCCTTATACAACAAACACAACACAAACATCCATGCACCCGGTGGGATTCGAACCCACGATCCTAGTAAGCGAGCGGCCGAAGACCCACGCCTTAGACCGCGCGGCCACTGGGATCGGCGTTGCTGCATTATTTTGTACTCATGTCACTTTACGTTCCATGCTACAGTCCTTATACAACAAACACAACACAAACATCCATGCACCCGGTGGGATTCGAACCCACGATCCTAGTAAGCGAGCGGCCGAAGACCCACGCCTTAGACCGCGCGGCCACTGGGATCGGCGTTGCTGCATTATTTTGTACTCATGTCACTTTACGTTCCATGCTACAGTCCTTATACAACAAACACAACACAAACATCCATGCACCCGGTGGGATTCGAACCCACGATCCTAGTAAGCGAGCGGCCGAAGACCCACGCCTTAGACCGCGCGGCCACTGGGATCGGCGTTGCTGCATTATTTTGTACTCATGTCACTTTACGTTCCATGCTACAGTCCTTATACAACAAACACAACACAAACATCCATGCACCCGGTGGGATTCAAACCCACGATCCTAGTAAGCGAGCGGCCGCAGACCCACGCCTTAGACCGCACGGCCATCTGTTGGTATATAGGCTCCAAAATACGAGTCATCCACCCCTCAGGGCTCTTCACCACTTCTGTTCTGAACTTACCCACTTTCGAACCCCAACGGGGGTGCCCGCTGTCTGATCTGATCTTATCTATTACACTGTACAGACTCCTATTTTCTTCTTCTTCTTCGCTTAATGGATTAAGCATTAATGCCTGTTCCGAACTTATATATCAGCCCTCAAGTTCACTCCATCTACGACGGGGGCGACCCACACTTCGTCTTCCTCGTGGGTTGTATTCTCTTATTTGTTTAGTCAATCTTTCATTATTCATTCTATCTGTGTGTTGTTTCCAATCTGTTCTTTTTTTCATCTCATCATTTATTTCCTTTCATAAACAGACCTACCGTCTGATATTTCACGCCGAGCGTTCGGGCATTCGAATGATTGGTCTGCTTCAGTGCCATAAGCGAGCCAACAGGAAGTGACAGTCGATATTTGTCAGATAAAATAAAGATCCTACATGTATAACGTGGGACGGGATAGCGTAATCGGTATAGCGACTCGCTACGAGCTGGACGGTCCGGGGATCGAATCCCGGTGGGGGCGAGATTTTCAGACCGGCCTGGGCCTACCCTCCTGTACAATGGGTACCGGGTCATTCCCGGGGGTAAACTACCGGGACGTGGCGTTGACCACCCACCCCCATCTAGCGCCGAGGTTAAAGAAAGAGTAGAGCTATACCTCTACTCCCCTTCTGGGACTTCATGGCCTGTTATAGGGTGACCTTTATCTTTACCTTTAAATGTACAACGGTTTCTCTTTTTTTCTTCATGTTTCCTGACACGCGCCATGTTGAACAACCATGTTATTTACTCTGTACTGTTACCAGTATGTACGGTAATGATATCTGCGATATTAAGATTGTAGACATTTGAACATTTCGGTACTTAAATTCGAAAATCTAGAGTCATTTTGTGTGTAACGTTTGAATTAAAATACAGAAAAAATACATTTTGTCTTCATTAAAGTAACAAAAATATATGTTTCAGTATGTTTTACATAAATATCTTATTTTAGTGAATACATTTTACTTACATTTAGGATATTTCTATTTTTATCGGAGTTTTTTTTTTACTTCTGGCCAAACACAACGAAATCCTATTTATTATGTATAACTACATGTTTCGACCTATTTCAGGTCATCCTCAGGTTCACATTTGGTCTTTAAAACTAAATATTTTATGCACTTACATAATGTATATTTCTTCCTCAGTATGTTTTGAAGACCAATTGTGAAACTGATGATGACCTGAAATAGGTCGAAACGTGTAATTCTATATAATAAATAGAATTTAGTTCTGTTTGGACAGATATTTATTTAATTTTTATACTATTAACAACACAACGTGGTGACCTTAGTTAAAATCTCTATTATGCATTCATATTTCCATATTCGTGCATAAAACGTACAAGGCAGCTACAAATACCCTTTTTCCCCTTACGTTTCTGTCTTCCGTATGCATAATCTCAATTATTTCTCGTAGCAAAGTAACCGCTTTATCTGATGCAGCGTTTAGTAACGTACGTACGCACGAGTTTAAACAGTAATGTGTATGTTGTTCTGCAGACTTGTTTGTGAAATTACGTCACATCCTGCCTGCAGATAATGATTAGAGACGTGAGCCAATTAAATGGCCTCCTTCTGGGAATGGTTTGACATCTCTATAGCAACCCCTATGATATGATACAGCGTCTCTCCTTCCTTTCTACATACGTTGGGGGTAGATGGTGGCTAAATTGATAGGCCTTATATACAGGCTGTCTGTATTGACGTTACTTCTTTTGTAATTTCACGAACCAGCTTATTGTACTTACACAGATGTACTCATGTACGATACAACATTGTAATGCAAACGAGAGCGTCAGTGGCGTCAACACGTTCCCGGTTAGAATATTGGCTTGGACTATACTAAAGCCGTCGGTCCCATGTCGTAGATTTACGGCATGTAAAAGAACCTTACGGCATGAATAAAAATGTTGCGTAAGCCAAATTGCCTCCATTTCTCATCCAAGTCTCCTGACTGCCTGCCAGATGGCTCTGCGTGCACATCAGGATCGATAGAACACTAAGCGCGGCTAGCTGGCCGGTCACCAGCTGCCATGAATGCGCATGACTTAGTAACCTCGACAAGAGGAGGCAAGAGGAGGCCCAGGCCCATACAGGGCTGCTGAGCCAAGAATTATTATTATTATTATTATTATTATACTAAAGGCTCAACTAGACGGCGCGTGGCTCGGCTCGTGTTACGTCATAACTGACGTCATTGACAAAGAATCGTATTCAAACGCGCCATGTATCCGGCCTGGCGCGGCGCGGCTTGTGATTGGGCGCGAGCGAGGCTCGTTGGATCGCCGCAGAAGCGGTTTTTTCACGATCCTCAAAGGGACTCGGCGCGGGCAGCTGTTGCGGCTACACGGGGCTTGCAGTCTACGAGCCAAGCCAGAAGACTGCGGGTCGCAACACGACGCGTTATTCCACAATCCGAGCCGAACCTACCCGAGCAAGGCCGCTGGTCCGCCATTTGCCGAGCTGCGACGCGTCGTGTAGCCAGATTGTCTTTTCTGTTCCGATCTGTTGGCCGAGCAAGTGACGTCACGTCACTCGACGAGCCGCTCGCCGTCTAGTCCCGGCTTAACGGATGCAAATTCCAGGGTAGTACTTCACCGCGGCCGCTTCCTTCCTCATCCCTTACAGTTCATTACTCCCCCCATCCTGCTGTATATTTTGCAATACTGATGGCTTCGACATAAATCAGTGAATACGTAATTCTATGTTACAACGTTGCATATATACCGCATATCTGTTACTCATTCATATGAATTATGAAACCGACAGTATGAACGGTTGTTGGGAAAATCTCGGTTTTTAATATACTCCCTACATGTTTCGGCCCAGCTGGGCCGTTGTCAGGGAGACGAACGTAATAGAACAAGATATGGCGAACGTTTTACAGTGCATGCAATAGCACAATAGATCAATTTAGCTATTTTATATTGTGTTATATTATATTATGTCTTATATTATATTATGTTATGTTATATTATATTATATGTGTTATATTATATTATTTATGTTATATTATATTATATGTGTTATATTATATTATGTTATTTATATTATATTATGTTGTTATATTATATATGTTATGTTATATTATATTATATGTGTTATATTATATTATATTATTTATGTTATATTATATTATATGTGTTATATTATATTATATTATGTTATATATTATATTATATGTGTTATATTATATTATATTATGTTATGTTATATTATATTATATGTGTTATATTATATTATATTATGTTATGTTATATTCTATTATATGTGTTATATTATATTATATATTATATTATATTATATGTGTTATATTATATTATGTTATGTTATATTATATTATATGTGTTATATTATATTATATATTATAGTATATTATATTATATGGGGCACGCGGTGGCGCAGTTGGTTCAGGCACTGCGCTACAAGCCGGAAGGTCGCGGGTTCGATTCCCGATGGTGTCATTGGAATTTTTCATTCACATAATCGTTTCGGTCGCACTATGGCCCTGGGGTCGACTCAGCCTCTAACAGAAATGAGTACCAGGAATCTTTCCTGGGGATAAAAGCGGCCGGTGCGTAGGGCTGACAACCTTACCACCTTCATGTGCCGATTGTCTAAAAACCTGTGAGCCTCAACCTCCTGGAGCCCTAAGGGTCTGTCCAGGCCTGTAATGGGATTGCTTTACTGTATATTATATGCTATTGTATGCAATGTGAAATACTTCTTGTTGAATCACGTTTGACTCCTTGATAGTGGCCCAGCTTGGCCGAAACGTGTAGGATGTTGATTAAAAACTGATGGCTGTGCTCCCAACAACTGCTTATGTTGTTGGTTTTAATTTACATGAAATTAATTCAGGTTGTTAAGGCCTCGTTGAGCTAAAAACCCAACTCACCTCTAGCCTATATCACGGACTTGATTTCGTCTAGGGAAAAGAATTCTTAAGAGTCTACGTATACAGAATCTCCATAAATTTGTCACCAATTTGTTTTGTCTTACTCCATAGATTACGCCATTGGTCTTTTCCGGCTTCATAATGCCCTCGTGTTCTTGGTATCCCAAGATGTCTTTTCCCTCTCGGTTTATATTAAGAGACAATTGGCACTGGAAAATAGAACACGATGATTCCACCTCGATAAGTGTCACACTTTATTTTGTTAAAATCATTACTGGAACTGCACGTTTTTTCCATCGGCTTGTTGGTCCACCCTGTAGACTGCAGCTGTCGTCATTATTACATCAGTAAAACGCGTCGTGTTCCTGGAACGTGGGAATCGGCGTGTTAACGAAGTTACGTCCTGCCTGTTTACGGTTTTCACTGAATTTTTAACTCCTTCACTTTTTAGAATCACTTAAATTTCGGACTCTACCTATCGTCCAGTGTTAAACAATACAGAAAATTAACCCTTCAATACCGATCTCGGTGCACTGTACGGATCTTTAAGCCTTTACAAGCTTCCGGTCCCGTTCTATTGTACAGTCGTAAATACACGTAACGGTACTACACATTTAAAACCCCACCGTCCTGGGCGTAGTTGGAATTCAAATCTCATCGTCACTGAAGGGTGAAATCACAACGTTTCGGAGACAGATTCTGCCTCCTTCCTCGGGTAAGGTCTAGATCAAAGAGATTTTCCACTTCCCAGAAACGTCTAGACCAGCTCTGGGGTCCACTCATCTTCCTATTTAGTGAATACCGGGGTTGTTTCCCTGGTGTAATGGCCGGAGCGTGAAGTTGACCACTCACCTCCAACTAGTGTCGAAGTCAAGAATGAGTGGAGCTGTACCTCTACTCCCCTATATGCCTTCATGGCGTGTATAGGGACAACTTTTATCTTTTTTTTTCTACCTTACCGGGCCCAAATAAGTAGGTGTTCGCACGCCTCCTTTACCTGAGGAAAGAAACAGGGCTTGCCTCCGAAACATCGTTTTCGATATATTTTTTTAAAGAGTGTAAAATAGACAACGCCAAAAACGTGAATGATTCCAAATGTGATGTACCGTTCTCAGAACCGTACACATTTGTATCACTTTAGTCCTACTAAGCATGTCAAAATCATCTTGACAGTGGTCCGAGCGGATCTCTCTGTATGTCCAACACCTGTGACAGTTTTATGTTGTGTAGCGCTACGTTGAGTAGCCTGAGACTATGTTAGTGTGTGCTAAGAAGCATGAAGACCAACATAGGGAACGATGCCAAATTCACTGTACCGTACAGTGGTAACTTTTTTGTTTTAAAACACTTCTTATATATTCTTTATTTATTTGCGAATGATATTTCATGAGGGTGTTCGAGAATAGGGTGCTGAGGAGGATATTTGGGGCTAAGAGGGACGGGGTAACAGGGGAGTGGAGAAGACTACATAACGAGGAACTTAATGACCTGTACTCATCACCAAATATTATTCGGGTGATCAAATCGAGAAGAATGAGGTGGGCGGGGCATGTAGCACGTATGGGTGAGGGGAGAGGTGCATACAGGATTTTGGTGCGGAGACCTGAGGGAAGGAGACCACTTGGAAGACCCAGACGTAGATGGGAGGATAATATTAAAATGGATCTTCAAGAAGTGGGATTTGGGAGCATGGACTGGATTGATATGGCTCAGGATAGGGACAGATGGCGGGCTGTTGTGAGTGCGGTAATGAACCTTCGGGTTCCATAAAACGCGGGGAATTTCTTGACTAGCTGACGACCTGTTAGCTTCTCAAGAAGGACTGTGCTACATGGGGTTAGTTAGTTAGTTTGTTTGTTTGTTATTTCATGTTATCTTAAACAGATGACCAAGTAGACGCTAGTGGAATGTTTTACGGTACAATCCTGGAATTCGCTCTGTATGTGTGTATGGAGGGCGTAGGGGTTACTTTGAGGGGAATCCATGATCAAGCTCATACAAAATATCCGGTATCCCGTCTAAGTCTCGACGCCAGTAGAGTGCCTTCTGAATACAAGTACAAGGCGTTGCCTCTGTCTCACCATTACCGACATTGGGATTGTATCCACGTGCGACGGGAGAGACACTGTGTAAAGAATGTCACTGGATGTTACTCGAACCCACGACTGTAAGGCAGAGAGATTGACTGTATTGTAAAGAGATAATACTGAAAGTTTAGCGACTGACAGATTGCTTTACTTACAGCAAAATTACTGAGGTGTTCGAAGGTTTTCCTTTCGTGTAATGCTGTGAAATGCTGATGGTGATTTCTTGTTCCATCCCCAATGGGCCCGGCGCCAACGCTCTGTGTGAGCGGAATCTCATCCAAACAACACCATCAGCTGCCAAAATCCACTTTGTTTTCGGTCGCAGTAGTCGTAACTACATATTTACCCTCTTCACACCTCCCTTCCGTAGGATCTGATCCTCTTGAGATCGAATCGCGCGAATCTTCGTCTGGCTTGCCTACGTAGCTGTTGCCGTTAGTTGCCGTTAGTTGCCGTATTCAGCCAGTGTCAGACAACGTTGTCACTTCGACACGTACCTCTGCACAGCTGTCTTCAGAACTGTGCGATCGGTTTCTTCCACAGACAGCCAAAATTTATAAATACCTACTATTACATAAAATAGGCCTTGGCTCAGGCGGTTAGTCGCCGGCCTTCCACTGCGGAGGCCCAGGTTCGATCCCAGGTCAAGTCCATGTGAGATTTGTGGTGGACAAAGTGGCACTGGGACAGGTTCCATGGCTCAGGCGGTTAGTCGCCGGCCTTCCACTGCGGAGGCCCAGGTTCGATCCCAGGTCAAGTCCATGTGAGATTTGTGGTGGACAAAGTGGCACTGGGACAGGTTCCATGGCTCAGGCGGTTAGTCGCCGGCCTTCCACTGCGGAGGCCCAGGTTCGATCCCAGGTCAAGTCCATGTGAGATTTGTGGTGGACAAAGTGGCACTGGGACAGGTTCCATGGCTCAGGCGGTTAGTCGCCGGCCTTCCACTGCGGAGGCCCAGGTTCGATCCCAGGTCAAGTCCATGTGAGATTTGTGGTGGACAAAGTGGCACTGGGACAGGTTCCATGGCTCAGGCGGTTAGTCGCTGGCCTCTCACCACGGAGGCCCGGGTTCGATCCCAGGTCAGTCCATGTGGGGTTTGTGGTGGACAAAGTGGCACTGGGACAGGTTTTTTCTCCGAGTTGTCTGTTTTCCCTTGTCAATTTCATTCCACTGGTGCTCCATTACTTGTAAAACTTGGTAAAAAAAACTGCTCATCTTCATCATAGGGTTACATGAAAACCTTAAGGCTGTGGTGCGTCCGTAGAATCTGCTGCGGGGCCCTTCACCATGTAAAAAAATTACATAATTAGTGACCCGAATAGCACGGTCCGGGGATCGAATCCTGCTAGCAACATACTTTTCTCTTCTCCGAAACGTCTAAACCGGTTTTGGGGCCCATCCAGCCTCCTTATCATTGGGTACCGGGGGGCTCTTTCCTGGGAACAAAGCTGCCGAGGCTTGATGTTAACCATTCACCTCCATCTATTGCCGAGGTTAAGAATGAGTGGAGCTATACCGACACGTCTCATTTATAATTTCATAGTGTGGACAGGGGAGACTTTACGTTTAGGAGAGCCGAGGCTAGTACGAAGCATCATTTACTTTTGATAGATAAAGTTTTCGGTAATTATATGTGTTATGTGATGTCATGATATGGGGTGGATTCAGCTGGCTCAAAATAGGATACAGTAGGATACAGGATAGGATACAGTTTTGAACAAGGTAGCCTAATAGTGAACTTTTTAATTCTATTAAAGGCTTGAAAATTTTTAAGCTGCTGAGCTACTATAAGCTTCTGTAAAAGAGTATAGTCAGTTAATTATTGTATTTAATGTATATTTAGTTTTCTGAATCATCGTGTAGGCTGAAATGAACGGAATACAAATTAGGTGAAGTGTTTGTACCTTTACTGGAACCTGTGAAGAGCGAAATATTTTTTACAAATTTGATTTTAGAAAGAGGAGTCTGTCTATAAACATTCACAATTAAAAATAATGTGTGTAAAGTTATTGTAAATTTGGAAGGATCAGGAATAGATCTTTTTTTCGCTAAACACATAAAGTCGTTAAGAAGCTAATATTCAAAATGTATTTACGTATAATACGGGTGAATTTTATTTAATTTATTTGTAAACATAAAAAAAATTAAAATCTTGACGTTTCGGCCAAACTGAGCCATCATCAGGCTTCGTATAATAATATTCAGTTATGTAAAAGAGGCAATTAAGTGGCATTATATATTACATAGGGATGTAACATATCAAAATTATTTGTTTGTTTTTATTTAACGTCACTGCAGTACCTCAGACCCTATAGAGTCGAAATTTTTGACCATTGTTCAATAATAAATTATAAATAATTTAGAAGTAAGTATCTGTGCTGTAGTTTGAGGTACAGTTCTTTCTCTTACCAGGTAAGTGAAGGTAAATGAAGGTAAGTCGTACCTGTAGGGACCTAACTTGTATTGTAACCTGCGTGATATAAAACAGTGACGTGTCAACGTTGTGTTAATGCTGAAGTGGCAGTCATAACACAAGAGGTCGCTTAACTGAACAATAGTAAATCCCAGTAAATATAACAGGATTAATTCCACAACGTCTCCAGCTTCCAGCACATGTACTCTTAGCGAGCCTAGGCTCATGTTACAAGTCGGTAGATTGCGCGATCTTTAGATCAGTGTGTTTCTGCAGTCAGAGTGGTGGAGGTGCCAGTATTGGTCTGCTTACGTAGCAGCTGCAGTCATGTGACTGAGGTAGGAGGGCTGTAAGGTTTGTGAGACTGGCCCTGAAGGTTGTCATGAAAAATGACGGGGACTTTGTGGAAGTAATCCTGCTATACGTACTGTGGGGAAATACGCGCGAGAAGCCAAAAAACTGGCGGAATCTGAAAATGGAGAAGAGAAGACAGTGACATTCTTCCATTATAACAGAGGTTCCGGGTACGAGAGTAGACAGACAGTGTAGTATCGCAGTCAGTGACCATGGAAAAAATACAACCGCAAGTTGACAGGCGAGCGTGGGTCGTTTCTTTGTTCGCTTTCTTGCGAAGAGACGAATACAATTAAGTGGCTGTGGCAGATGCTGCCCTCTGCTGAAAATAGAAAGAAAGCTTTTGTGATGAGTCTAGTTGCCCATTGTTGTCCTTGTAATCGTTTTATGCTCAAAGACCGTGAGGTACTGTGACACCGATGAACGTCACGTGACAGCAACGCTGCTTATTTTCACTGTACAGCTTCGTGTATTTAGGTTGTCAGCCATAAGAGAATTACGTACACCGGGGGATGCACAAATGTTAAAAAAAATTCTAAGAACCACCTGAAAATTCTGAGAGCCAATATATATTCCATACTGAGGATCTACAAATATTGGGCGCCATCGTATAAAATTTAGTCGCCGGGGCGACCTGATGTGCGGGACTTATGCATCTCTGCCTTACACATTTATCCGTGCTACCCCCAATAATGCCCTTTAATATGTCTCCGGTTTGTACGATGTGCTTTGTGTTGGGTTAGCTCAGTAATTTTGATTGGCTGTAGCATGAAACACGGAGTTCGATTACCGATAGAGGCGCATCTAAATTGGCTCTGAGGTCCAATGACTACTGGGATCATCCTCGTATGGATTACAGTTGGGTGGCCGTGAAGCTGACAGCTCGCGATATATTGTTGACCCTTAGCATAGTGCTTACTATATGTATCGTCTGGTATAAGATTTAAAACATTTTACGTTCTGCCCACACAGTGTATTTATGTGTTTTGTGTGGATCTCAGAACAAACAGCGATTATTTCACTGTACAGCATTAACTGACTGGTTTGTATAACTGAGACGGAGTGTGTTTACTGCGCGGTACGGACTGTATTTATGTGTTTTGTGTGGATCTCAGAACAAACAGCGATTATTTCACTGTACAGCATTAACTGACTGATTTGTATAACTGAGACGGAGTGTGTTTACTGCGCGGTACGGACTGTATTTATGTGTTTTGTGTGGATCTCAGAACAAACAGCGATTATTTCACTGTACAACATTAACTGACTGGTTTGTATAACTGAGACGGAGTGTGTTTACTGCGCGGTACGGACTGTATTTATGTGTTTTGTGTGGATCTCAGAACAAACAGCGATTATTTCACTGTACAACATTAACTGACTGGTTTGTATAACTGAGACGGAGTGTGTTTACTGCGCGGTACGGACTGTATTTATGTGTTTTGTGTGGATCTCAGAACAAACAGCGATTATTTCACTGTACAGCATTAACTGACTGGTTTGTATAACTGAGACGGAGTGTGTTTACTGCGCGGTACGGACTGTATTTATGTGTTTTGTGTGGATCTCAGAACAAACAGCGATTATTTCACTGTACAGCATTAACTGACTGGTTTGTATAACTGAGACGGAGTGTGTTTACTGCGCGGTACGGACTGTATTTATGTGTTTTGTGTGGATCTCAGAACAAACAGCGATTATTTCACTGTACAGCATTAACTGACTGGTTTGTATAACTATGCATCTATGTCTAGTGTATCTTAGGTCTTTCTCTCTCTCTCCTAGTGCGTAAGGCAGCTTTTTCCAGCCAGTGTTCAGCGAGAAATTGAGGAATAAACGAAAAAAATTTAAACGCCGCAAAAATTCCAAATATCCCTCGAAAAATGTTTCAATTTTTAGTAGTGTAAGCTGGCATATTTATGTATATGTGTATATATATATATGTATATGCCAGCTCGTTACAAATAACTTTCTTCGCAATAAGTCAGCAGTTTCTGAATTACGCTCCGCTCTATCAACTTTTTCTGGCGTGTAAACGTTTTCGTATGTAGTATGGGAAATACTGGGTTAAGGGGTTGGTACCATTTGCCGTAGACGGGGTTGTGAATGCACACAGTACCGCTTCATAAATTGTAATTTTTTTATGTATATTCACTTAACGTGAAACTACACGTATTTCACGCAAATTATTCAAAACGAAAAACAGGGTTATGTCTTGTGCCATACTTCAGTAGTGTCAGTGTGTCCGTCACGCTATGTCACACTCGGAGTTCCACGTACAGCTACCAGATGGCAGGTGACTTCACTAGGCTGAACGTTGGAGTGCCACCGACCGCCACCAGATGGCAGGGAAATACAACGTCAAGGCGCAGAAAAGCACGTGCTTGGCTGAGATTGAAGAACGCTATCTAACACCCGATAAAGAAACCGAAGCATTTATTTCAGGCTTCCGCCGCCATGTTGATGAAATCTGCGGTCTTCCGGGGTATTACGCGGCCTAGTGTGAATACCCCAGAAGACCGCAGATTTCACAAAGCGAAGCATAGCGCAAAAGACGGAGAAGGTAATAAATGCAACGCGGAGGTACGCCGGTAGATTAAAGCTGAAGTTGTAGCTCAAGATCCGGATGAAGAAACAATGGAAGACGGTGCTTCAGAGCGTCCAAACGAAATGTCCGTCAATGAAGGCGAAACAGGAACGCAAAGTAGGCGAGAAAAAAACCCGCAAGTGCGGTACGTAAAATAGCAATGCATTCTAATCAAGATCGTCAGCCCCTTCGAGAATTGAACACAGACCGTCAACGCATGCGGCAACAAAATGCGCGACAACCAGGCCAAAGAAGAATCAATATGCCACAAGAAGACTAGCGGATACTTCGAGAACAAAACACTCAGCGTCATGCAGACCAAAGGGCTGAAATGACGCCGGAAGAACGCATCCAGGCCCGAGAAATTAATGCAGGACGGCCAAGGACATCAAGAACGTGGCGTGCAGAGCGATTAGTGAGCACTAATATTAGAGTAAAAAAAATATATATATACACATTATTCGGGTTTCCACGCTAACTATAACACACTAACGAAATTATAATGTACATACACACACGTTCCTCAAGTTTCCACAGTAACTACGTACATGATTGTGCCTGGCCTGCCCGAGTCGCGAGTTTTCCACGGTAACTACTTAAATGGATGTGCCTTGCCTGTCCGGGTTGCGGGGTTTCCACAGTAACTACGTACATGAATGTGCCTTGCCTGCACGGGTCGAGAGGATTCCATGGTAACTACGTACATGAGTGTGCCTTGCCTGCCCGAGTCGCGAGTTTTCCACGGTAACTACTTAAATGGATGTGACTTGCCTGCCCGGGTTGCGGGGTTTCCACAGTAACTACGTACATGAGTGTGCCTTGCCTGCACGGGTCGCGAGGATTTCATGGTAACTACGTAAATGAGTGTGCCTGACCTGCCCGGGTCGGTGGGAACCGGCAGACTAGTATAAACATAGTTCATACTGTCTGACTGTCACACTGGGTATCGCATAAAGCACAGCATTCAACACTGTGCTACGCGAATGTCATAAACTGATTTGAAGGTCATTGTAGGTGTATTATTGTAGTCCAGAGCTGCAGGCGTTGGCCTGCTCAATCTTGGAATCTTTCCAGATCCTATTACTTTAATTCTGACGTCACTGAATATGAATATGGACTATTGTCTTCTTGGATATGTCACGTAATATCAACGTTTCGAAGTTACCTGCTGCTTTCATCTTCAGGGAAGAAGGGCAAGAAAATATTTTTTTTTTCCAATTGCTCGACAGCCCCTTGGGGGCCTAGGCCGCCTCATTATCGAGGCTTCACGATCACACTCAGACACACCACACACTCGGTAGGACTCCTCTGGACGAGGGACCAGCTCGTCGCAGAGACCTCTACCTTGCCAAAACACAACACTCACAATAGACAGACATCTATGTCCCCGGTGGGATTCGAACCCACAATCCTAGTAAGCGAGCGGCCGCAGACCCACGCCTTAGACCGCACGGCTACTGGGATCGAAAAAGAAAATATTACTTTTCTGATTTTAAGGTGGAGGTAACAGATTCCTCCGAAACGTTGGCACGTACCTCCGAAACCACACATCCTACAAGACAGTAATTATTCCAGGTTTGCCCACTCCGGATAGATAGTGTAAAGCCCGGCAGTGTATTAACAACTAACGAACTTCCACAACTCAGCTACATGTTACATGTATGTCGCCCGTTATAAGGATGAACTGACAGCGCGAGATCGCACAGAAATTTAATTTACCTGTTCACAAATACTTCACAAAGAATTATTGTAAGGCGTTGTTGGAACGTAACTGGGTTGAATGTTTCTGTCGCTTAACTTACGGCATCTTTTCTAGAAGTTTAATCGTCTAAGGAAAATAACGTTCCCAAACTGTTATTAAATCACTGGCGACAGGCCTGTGAAGCTGGAAGAGGTTGGCTGGAATTCGAATCTACAAATGCTGCTGGAACTGCAGCAAGTTTCTTTGGCTGTATGTTTGAATATTTATAACTGTTTGTCTTCATCCATCTCTCGGAAGTATTTGTGTAATTATTAGTAATGTTCCCCTGTGTTGTGTTGATAAAACTCATTAATTTTAGACATCGTGACCTACTCGAAGTGACGAACAGACTGACTCTAGCGTGTTCCAGTAGAGCGCATGATGTATTTGTTCCTGTGATTACTCTTACACGTCGCCAAATGAAACAATATTTTATCACTTTAAAGGGTAATATTAACGTGTATTGTATATAAAGACGCAGTCCGTACCGCGCAGTAAACACACTCCGTCTCAGTTATACAAACCAGTCAGTTAATGCTGTACAGTGAAATAATCGCTGTTTGTTCTGAGATCCACACAAAACACATAAATACAGTTCGTACCGCGCAGTAAACACACTCCGTCTCAGTTATACAAACCAGTCAGTTAATGCTGTACAGTGAAATAATCGCTGTTTGTTCTGAGATCCACACAAAACACATAAATACAGTTCGTACCGCGCAGTAAACACACTCCGTCTCAGTTATACAAACCAGTCAGTTAATGCTGTACAGTGAAATAATCGCTGTTTGTTCTGAGATCCACACAAAACACATAAATACAGTTCGTACCGCGCAGTAAACACACTCCGTCTCAGTTATACAAACCAGTCAGTTAATGCTGTACAGTG
Source organism: Reticulitermes speratus (assembly GCA_021186555.1). Taxonomy (NCBI): domain Eukaryota; kingdom Metazoa; phylum Arthropoda; class Insecta; order Blattodea; family Rhinotermitidae; genus Reticulitermes; species Reticulitermes speratus. Next base: position 33,208,360 of record JAJKFL010000330.1, on the reverse strand, counting down.
AAATAATCGCTGTTTGTTCTGAGATCCACACAGATCACATAAATACAGTCCGTACCGCGCAGTAAACACACTCCGTCTCAGTTATACAAACCAGTCAGTTAATGCTGTACAGTGAAATAATCGCTGTTTGTTCCGAGATCCACACAAAACACATAAATACAGTCCGTACCGCGCAGTAAACACACTCCGTCTCAGTTATACAAACCAGTCAGTTAATGCTGTACAGTGAAATAATCGCTGTTTGTTCTGAGATCCACACAAAACACATAAATACACTGTGTGGGCAGAACGTAGAATTTGTGAATGTTAAACATGGCGGTATATATAGTAACCACTTGGTTTTAAAGGGTTAAGGACCTACAGTTGGAGTGTTTGTTTATGAATATTCAAGTATTCTGCGATGTTACACTCTGTCTTCCGGTAAGTACTTACCGACGTTTCGGAGGATTGTAATACCGTTTAGGATAAAGAAGTCCAAGAAGTGTGATTGACGCCAAGAAACCATACGCTGATCTCCAAACCGTAATGGCGAATGGCCTAGCATGGTCGGTTTGTGCTTCCGATATAGCTCAGTCAGTATAGTGACTCGCTACGGGCTGGACGTTCCGGGGATCGAATTACGGTACTAGCTAGAGATTTTTCGCACCCGTCCAGACCGGCCCTGGGGCCTACCCAACCTCGTTTACAATGGGTACCGGGTGTCTGTCCCGTGTGTAAAGCAGCCGGGGCGTTAACCATCCACCCATATATAGCGCCGAGGTTAAAGAAAGAGTAGAGTGGCCTTTATGGCCTGTTATAGGCTGAACTTAACTTAATCCCAGCGTTATTTAAGGTTTAATTAATTATTGGCATTAGAACATCGAGTGAACGTGAAGCCTCGGAAAATGAGGCGGACTAGGCCCCCAAGGGGCTGTCGAGCCATTGGGGGGGAAAAAAAATTTGAACATCGACCCGAAATGGAAGTGCTAATGTCACTTTTGAGTTGATACTTGCCATTCGGACTTTGTCGTGGTGAGGTGTGTAATATTGTGTGAGATTTTAAGGTTATCGTGGGGGTATTAAGATCTATGGTGTAGCAACACCTTGCAGTTTGGTAGGTTTAGCGATGTCACAAGGGAGGCTACGTATGGTGCACGTAGCTGTTTATGGTTTACGTGGCGTTACGTGCCAGGATATGACAATCATTGTGGTTGTAACTGTGCTTCGAAATCAAAGAGTTCTGTATTCGATCCTTGATACGAAGAACGAAACCTGTCCTTTCCAGGAGAATATAATAGTTTTACTGCCATCTCTTTCATGTCCTTTCAGTTTTGCTCTCGTTCTGTGATTTATTACCTGTGAAGTAGAGGAAGTGTTCGTCAAAGGAAGCAACTAGCGTACTGATCGTTAATCGTGGTCGTTAACAGTTTGGAGGCTGTACGCACTGCGTTGGTGCGTGTGTGCGTCGCTTTGCGCTGGGTTTTAAATCTGGGAATTAAGCTTCTTGTGGACTTCAGTTCGTTCTGCGGTTGGATCAAAGCAAAACTGCTCGTTAGCGGCCGATGGGCCGCACGACCCGTTGCGATAAACACTGCAGACAAACTTGTCTGTGATGAAACTTTGCATATTCTTGACTGAACCTCGCCTTGTCCGGAGAAACCTACCGCGTGTAACGAAAAGTTGTGCCTCCTTTCTGTCGTTAATGCCTCTGTAAAGTGACTTCTGTTTATTTGTCTTCTATTACTTGTTTTGTCTTATTCTGTTTTCCTGTATTTTGTATCCGTTTAATTTTTTTTTCTCTCTCTCTCTCTCTCTCTCTCTCTCTCTCTTCGATCTGTGCTTTAGTCTCTAGTGCGTCGTGTTTGTCATCCGCCCCCCACCGGCATTGTTATGTCTCCTGTAGCAATTACAGGCTGTGCCCTTTTTCTTTCCTTGTACACCGGACGAAGTTAAAGGACTCGGGTCATTCCGCTGTTGTCCGCGTGTTTTCCGATAACAAAGCTTCCATTGACGTGTTCACTGATACAAACTTTTGAACTTTTTGGTGGATTTTAACCAAATTCCGTTTAAAAATGTTAGAAGATACAACTTTGTCACTTAAAATGACACTTTATTACAAGATATTGTCATGAAATATGATGACATCTCAGTCGTGATTCTTATGGGGGAGAGGTGCGTACATTGTTATGGTTGGGAAACCTGAACGAAAGAGACCACTTGGGAAACCTAGGAGTAGATGGCAAGATAATATTAAAATCGGTCGTGTAGAAATAGGATGGAAGTGATGCGTTGACTGGATTGGTCTGGCTCAGGATAGGGTCAAATAGTGGGCTGTTGTGAATGCGTTGATGAACCTTCCGGTTTCCATAAAATGCAGGGAATTTTTTGACTAGCTGAGGAACTGTTAGCTTCTCAGGAAGGACTGTTTCGTCGTGTTAGATAGTTAGTCATTCAGACAGACAGAAAGACAGACAGTCGTCTTGTAACAGCTTGTCACATTTGGGTGAATTTACGTACGGGAACTTATTTAATATAGTTAAAATCCATGCCCGTGCCGCTCGTCCTTCCGTGAGACGCCAGTTCGTTCTACTGACGCAGCCCACTGTAGGTTATTTATGTTACAGCGTAGATAAATGGAAGAGGAAGAACGAAGTTTTGTTTTGCGTGTCGTAAAACTACGTTTTTCGGTAGACGGATAGCAACGTTTCAAACAGACATTCTGCCTCCATCTTCAGGTTCGATGAAAAGGGACACTCTTACATTCCGAACATGGAGGCAGCGGCGGGCACCTCAGAAATATATAAATTAATTAATTACGGTAAACTAGTGTCATTAATTGTAGAAGGTTCTGTGAATGTACGTATATTCGTCTTTCGATTCCGTGTAGACACCAAGATGTTTCTCTTCGCCGTCACGTTTAGACTTACTCTACGGCCCACTTAACCTCCTATCCAGTGAGTGATATACACTGAAAATAAACCGTGGGCCGATTATGTGCAAAGATAGGGAGGAAAATAAAAAAAAATGCAATTGAACTCTATAAAAATTATATCTGTCAATATAATTATAAAGTAATGTGCTTCTGGAATTTCTGAGACCCCCCCCCCCCCCAGCGGAAACCTTGGTTTCCATGGAACACAATTTGATTTCCACTGATTTATAATACACAGTATATCAGTAAATTGCCCAATAGAAGATCAAAATGTTTGGTGAATCGGAACTAACGATGAACTGCAGGTTATGTACAGAAAACGAAATATTGTAACAACAGTAAACGTAAGAAGACTAGAATGGGCTGGTCATATAGTAAGAATGTCTGATGACAGGACCGTAAAGAAAGTATGTCTGGGGAAACCAGATGAAGAAGAGAAGCAGGAAGACCAAAATTAAGGTGGTTGAACTATATTGAGAATGCTCTGAAATCGATGGTGTCAAGAGATGGAGAACAAAGCATAAGACAGATCTGTATGGCTGTCGTTGTGAAGGGTACTGGTTAAACTGTAAGGACCGATATGTCAAAGAGAGAAGAAGAATAGTAAATTAAAGACAGATCTGTATTGATATTCTATTGTGAAGGGTACTGGTTTCTGTCAAAGCATCGTACGTTTTGTCAAGTGAAAGCTTGGAGCAAAGCCATAATGAGCAATCTGATGGGATATCATTGTGAAGGAGGACTGGATACTGTAGAGGACCGTATGCAAGAGATTGGATGGAAAGCAAAACAACTAATGATCAGATCATGCTAAGGAGGGATCTGAAGCTATAACCGTAAGCGTAGCGAGAGTGAGGAAGTAAACCGAGAGCATCTGGGATCATCATGCTTTGAAGAGATATTCTGGTAATACTGTAAGTGACCCTATTCAAGAAGTGAGAAAAAGCATAAGACAGATCTGTATGTGATATCACAGTGACGGAGGTATTGAGTTCATTCGAGGAGTATGTCAGTAATGGAGGTAAGAAAGTAAGTACAGATCTGTATGTGTTATTTCGAAAGAGGGTCGGTTACATAGTAATGGACTGCTTGAAGAGATGGAGGTAGCAGCATCAGAATCTTATTGCTGTCATTGTGAAGAGGTACTGGTATATGTAAGGACTGTGTCAAGAGATGGAGGATAAATGCATAAGACAATCGTATGTGCTGTCATTGTTGAAGGGGTAAGTACTCGTAAGGACCGATTGCAAGATGGAGGATAGAAAGCATAAGACAACTTAAATTGCTCATTGTGAGGAGGTTATGTAGGTACAGTAAGAGGACCGTAGTCAAGGAGATGGAGGAAGAAAGCAAGAGAAGATCGGTTGTAGTCTGGGAACCTGTAAGGGAAGGTCACTTGGTTATACTGTAAGGACTAGATAATAAGGAGGAAGTAAAACAAGTCGTGGATTGATGTGCTGCATTGTGAAGGAGTAGCGGTTTATGTAAGGATACGTATTGGTCCAATAGAAGAAAGGAATAATAAATTCTTATGTAGACTTTGTTTCTGCAAGAAGGCTGGTTATACATGATATGGACGTTGTAATGAGTGGGTAACAATGCCAAGACAATCGTTATGAAAACTGTCATTGTAGAATATGGAGCTGGTCTATATTGTAAGACCGTTATGTAAAATTGAGGAAGAAACAGTGAAACAGATCTGTAGATCGTTCATTGATGACGGATACGGTTTACAACGGCGTTTGAGTAAAGATGAGAAGAAAGCATAAGACAGATCTGTGTCTGTCTTGTGAGACGGTCCATAATACGTAAGGACTAATGCCAAGAGATGGAGGAACAAACATAAGCAGATCTGTATGGCTGTCATTAGTGATAGGAAGGTACTGTTATATTAAGACCGTATGTCAAGATGATGAAAGAAAGACATAAGAAGATCTTATGTGCTGTCATGTGAAGGATACTGGTTATACTGTAAGAGGACCGTTATGTCAAAGAAGGAGAAAAAGCATAAGACATTTATGTGCTAGCATTGGAAGGACAGTGTTACTGGTTATACTGTAAGGACCGTATGTCAAGAGATGGAGAAGAAAACAGATATCAGATCTTTTGTTCGGTTTGAAGGTAATGTATAACTCGAAGGACCGTGTGTCAAGATGAGGAGAAAGCAAAGACAGATTGTATGTGCTGTCATTGTGAAGGAGGTACTGTTATACTGTAAGGACCGTATGTCAAGAGATGGAGGAAGAAAGCAGAAGACAGATCTGTATGTGCTGTCGTTGTGAAGGAGGTACTGGTTATACTGTAAGGACCGTGTGTCAAGAGATGGAGGAAGAAAGCAGAAGACAGATCTGTATGTGCTGTCGTTGTGAAGGAGGTACTGGTTATACTGTAAGGACCGTATGTCAAGAGATGGAGGAAGAAAGCATAAGACAGATCTGTATGTGCTGTCGTTGTGAAGGAGGTACTGGTTATACTGTAAGGACCGTATGTCAAGAGATGGAGGAAGAAAGCAGAAGACAGATCTGTATGTGCTGTCGTTGTGAAGGAGGTACTGGTTATACTGTAAGGACCGTGTGTCAAGAGATGGAGGAAGAAAGCAGAAGACAGATCTGTATGTGCTGTCGTTGTGAAGGAGGTACTGGTTATACTGTAAGGACCGTATGTCAAGAGATGGAGGAAGAAAGCATAAGACAGATCTGTATGTGCTGTCGTTGTGAAGGAGGTACTGGTTATACTGTAAGGACCGTATGTCAAGAGATGGAGGAAGAAAGCAGAAGACAGATCTGTATGTGCTGTCGTTGTGAAGGAGGTACTGGTTATACTGTAAGGACCGTATGTCAAAGAAGAAGAAGAAGAATATCAGTAAATTAGAAGCACCATCGAACATAGTTACATTTTGTGTTTGCAACGGCGTACACCTTTCGGCCCTAACGAGCCATCGTCAGGCTTTTTTTTTTTTCCAATGGCTCGACAGCCCCCTTGGGGGCCTAGGCCTCCTCATTATCGAGGCTTCACGATCACACATTAGACACACCACACTCGGTAGGACTCCTCTGGACGAGTGATCAGCCCGTCGCAGAGACCTCTACCTGACAATACACAACACTCACATGAGACAGACATCCATGCCCTAGGCGGGACTCGAACCCACAATCCCAGTAAGCGAGCAGCCGTAGACCGACGCCTTAGACGGCGCGGCCACTGGAATCATCATGAGCCTTTGCATAAAGATATTCTAAATGAGGTAACTCTGCGGTATTAACGTTTTTAAGACGTAAACTAAATCGTAAACCCAATTTTTAAATCGCATACCACACCAGTTCCCGTGACGTAATCTGCAGGTTCCATTCGCAGGACTGTACTGTTATCAGTTCTATTTTTATCGTTACGTTTGGGTCATAATTATAATTCCAATACACTTAGGCGCATCGCGTACATAGTAATTAATTAGCGCGAGAGGCAGTGTCAGCTGTCGCCGGCGCCATCGATGAATTTTAAATTACGTCTATCCTGGAAATAATTACACCCGAGAAATTAATGGCGTGAAGGCTCCTGTTATTATTATGCATTATGCATATCGCAGGCAAACAGCTCCTTCGTTGGGGGTAAGAGTGTCGTCGCCTGACGGACGGATCTGCGGTTCGTTCCGCCTACAGTGTCACAGCAACAAAGCCTAGCCACGATCGTTAGGTTATGATTTGTATCGTAGTGTACAGTCATGATGAGATGGGCGGGGCATGTGGCACGTGTGGTGGAAAGGAGAAGTGCATACAGGGTTTATTGGGAAACCTGAAGGAGAAAAGGTCACTTGGAAGACCTAGGCTTAGATGGTAGGATAATATTAAGGTAGATTTTAACAACAAGTCGGTTGGGAGTGGACTGGATTGATCTGGCTTGGGATAAGGACAAGTGGCGGCCTCTTGTGAACACTGTAATAAATCTTTGGGTTCCATAAAATACGGGGAATTTTATTTTTTGACTAGCTGAGGAACTGTTAGTTTCTCAAGAAGGGCTCTGATCCATAATTTGGTTACTTAGTTTATATAAATTTCAGTGCTTTTATGCCCGATGCACAATATCGTTAAATAAAACTGTTTAGAATTGTAAATATTGATGCTTGATCTATATTTTAAACATTTTTAGTAATTTTAATTAACAGTACAGTGGAACCTCGAACTTCGAACACAATCCGTTCCAGGAGACGGTTCGACTTTCAAGTTGTTCGACTTTCGAGTTAAATTTCCCCATAAGAAATAATGTAAATTGAATTAATCCGTTCCAGACCCCCAAAATTTACCCAATATAAAACATTTTAAGTGCCCATTTCAAAAGACCACAACGATAAAACAAGTATATTTAATTTCAATAATTGAACATTTTTATTTATAATAGTACATACATAAAAAATATTGTATAATAATCAATCAATAATAAAGTAGGAGGGATATTACTGTTCACTGGAAGGTGAATTACCCTTCTTTCATCTGGACCAAGCAGAGAGGGAAGGCGACCACGTGATTCTTTGTTCGACTGTCGAGTTCTTGTTCGAGTTTCAAAACCGGATTTTTCTCGAATTTTTTGTTCGAGTTTCAAGTTGTTCGAACATCAAACCGTTCGAAGTTCGAGGGTCCACTGTATTTTATTTTTTAACTCTACACACGCACATATGTGACAGAACTTGCTGTGCTTGTATGCGTTTGTGTATACCTCCCTGATGATGACCCTGTAGAGGTCGAAACACGTAAGAGGAACATAAACGATAAATTATTATTTATTATTGATTTGCGAGTGGTTGCATCAAATACTGTAGGATCAATCTATTGCACGGAATATGGATTACGTTAAATTTGAAATATTACGCATTTCATGTATCAAGTTATATGTAATTTCGTTTATGGACTGTACATTAGTGTGGTGCGAAGTCAGAGTGCGTGTAAACTGCGTAAATGATCCACGAATGCGCAAGTTGAAATGGTGCCTGCAGTGAAACATCGATTAATTTCGATGCTATCTCATGTCGTGTATCCTACCCTGACTGTCACTTGTTCTTGACAATAATCTTCCTGCCACTACGGTCGTTAATCAAACGGAAATCCTGTTGTACGAGTTCTGACCTGGCTACTGCGAAGACAGTGTTTCTGCTGCGTCTTCACGAGGGACCCCGTGGCACTTTCCATTAAATGCGTCGCTACAGAGACTAGCCAACGTGAGATATGAAGTACAAGTGGAGTCAACATGACGTGTTTGGAGTAACCATTTAATATTAGGAAATTATGTTTCCTAAATTCCTAAATTCCTAAATTGTTTAAATTGTTTACTGGTGACCTTTCTATCTTCGTGTATTACCTTTCTGACACCATTGTGACATGTTCCTATCGATTTTCTTGTAGATTCTGAGATCTTTGGCGCTTTCCCAACTAAACGTTTAAAAAATACATGTTTTCTTCGCCATGTCTGTCTGTCTGTCTGTCCATCTGTAACAACTTAAGAATCGCTGAATAGATTGTCGTGAAATTCTGTATTGAAAAGAGATTTGGTAAATTTTGTTTGCGCATTACAATTGTGTAGCTAACTTACTAACTGCTTGGAGCCGAGTCCTTCTTGAGAAGCTGATAGTTTCTCAACTGGTCAAGCAATGTCTTCCATGTTATGGAAGCCGAGAATTCGTCACGATGCTCACAAGAACCCGATACTTTTCCCTGTCCTGAGACAACCGATTTCGTTAAGACACGTTTTAATATTATCCTCCCATCTACGCTTAGGTCTTTCAACTGGTCTCTTTCCCTCCTCTTTCCCCACCAAAACCCTGTATGCACCTCTATTCTCCGCCATACGTGCCACATGCCCTGCCCATCTCATTCTCCTTGATTTTATCACTCAATATTTGGTGAGGAGTACAGATCATGAAGCCCCTCGTTATGTAGTCTTCTTCATTCCCCTGTTACCTCGTCCCTCTTAGGCCCAAATATCTTCTTCAGCGCCCTATTCTCAAACACTCCCAGTCTATTTTCCTCCCTCAATGTGAGAGACCAAGTTTTGCACCCATATAAAAGAACAGGCAAAATTATAGTTCTGTATATCTTAATCAATTTTCTGGATATTAGACTGGAAGACAAGAGACTCCGAGCCGAATGGTAGCAGGCATTCCCTTCTAGCTGCGTAAGGAAAACTAAACGCACGTGTGTTCTGCGTATTCTTAGGCGCGTTCGAACAGGCACGAAGAGCGCCTGTTAGCTTCATAACATGTCTGTCTGTCCGCCTGTATCAGCTCTGCTACCACTGGTGGAATTTTGCGAAATTTGGTATTAGAGACTTTTATGAAAATCTGTCGAGAAATCAAAATTTCGTTAAAATCGGTAAAAAAAATATATTGGGCACGTTATATGAACATCTAAGTACGTTTTATTGTTGCCGCTGATATTACATCGTGTGAAATGTTATCAGGATGTTAGGTTTTCCGAAGAGGAATAAAGCTTAAGCGAACGCGCCACAATATTACGTTATACCTACATTGCCTGTCTTGTTTCCGTTAAGTCTTGCCGTTTTTTGGGATAAATAACCACAGACGGAGGAGGAGCTTGAAAATTCTGACGTCATTTGTTAGGTCATCCGTTCCCTTTCCTTTAAACGTAACTTTTTTGCCCTATATTCCGTGTGTATTCACGCTAGCATCCTTGCAATGTAAGATGTCGTTAAGAGTTTCCAATTTTTCCGTTTCATCAAGTTGCAACATTTCGTTAATCATTTTTAACAAAATAAATTCCACGTGAAGGCGTCAGTGTGAAATATTTGTTTCTACAAATGGTTAGTGCTGGCCTTTGTGCGTTACAAATAGACAAGACTATTTTATTTATTTGTGCTTTATTTAATGTTTCTGTTAGTAGCTCAGACTATAGGCTTATAACGTCGAATCCAGAATTGTCATTAGGGACTGAAGGAAAACAGCGTAGGCCCGTAGAATATCGGTGTGTCGGCCGGGATTGTAACCGATGACCTCCCTAATAGACATAAGAATAGTTACCGTCTGGATGAGATTACTGGGAAGAGGGTAAATATGTAGAAGCCGATAACGATAGATTTCGAAACACCTTAAAATTATATTAAACTAAAAAAGTTCGGAGGAAATTGAAAATACTGTGTATAATTTCGATTGGAAGTGAAACTAAAGCAGCGTGTCTTATATGCAGTTCTTGGCTGCTCAGTGACATTCAGGGAGCTTGTGTGTTTCCGTTTCTTGACGTGACGCCTTAAACTGATGATGAGATTGGACAGTCTGTGCCAAAACCGTTGTTACTTTAACTTGCCCACGTGTACTGTACTGCGCGGCCTACAGTATCTCTCTCCATCTTGCAACACTGTTTCTTAATTAAACACCACGCCGTGAAAAACGTGGAGGTATAACTCCATGCAATCTTAATCTCGACACTATATGGAGGTGAATGATCAATTTCAAGCCCCGGTACGCATTGGTTAGGAGGCTGGGTTTGGGGGGGGTCCTTGAAAATATCGAGAAAAGAAAAATTTTTCCCAGTCCCGGGAATCAGATTCGGATTGCCAAGTTGTCTAGCCGGTACTGTAGTCACTATACTTACTGAGCTGTGCCATGTGACTATTTCTAACATCTGGCAGGATGTACATATATACATACATTTTCACAACCTTTCCTAATGCAGATAAATGACCGCGCGTTGCGTATGCTTTCCTCCTGTTTCGTATTGGATTGTCCTGCAAGTGTATTTCAAACAGCGAATATACAGCAAGGAAACTTTGCTGCCTGCTGTAAACAACGGTTTATGTGACAGTGTCTTGAGGTTAGCGCAATATTGAACTTCCACCTGTGGTTTGTGTGAAACTTCTCAATTACACGTTTCTCACTACGACAGGTCGCAGACGATCGGACGTACTTCCGTTTCCCTGCATTTTCAGTAGGATTCACGTCTGTGATAAAGGAGAGGGACTTCCTGTTGTTAGTCTATACGTCAGTTGTATAAACCCTGTCTTTCTTATGTTTGTTACGAGAACTACACCAGCTGAGCTACGGTCAGCTTTTTAAGGGGAAACCCTGAACCGTTGAGGTACTGGATTATTAATTCAGTCGGTACTAGGCCAAGGGACGTAAGTATGCCTTAAGAGATGTACCGGTCCGAAATTGATGGGTCCGAATGAACCAGTCAGCTGAACAAAATAGGTATTAATGGGTCCGAATTAACCAGTCAGCTGAACTAGTAGGTATGGGTCCCGATTAACCAGTCAGCGGAAATAAGTAGGCATTAATGGATCCGAATTAACCAGTCAGCTGAACTACGTAAGCATGAGTGGGTCCGAATGGTCCAATCAGCTGAATGCATTAGGCACGAATGGGCCGAATTAACCATTCAGCTGAACAAAATAGGCATTAATGGGTCCGAATTAACCATTCAGCTGAGCAAAATAGGCATTAATGGGTCCGAATTAACCATTCAGCTGAGCAAAATAGGCATTAATGGGTCCGAATTAACCATTCAGCTGAACAAAATAGGCATTAATGGGTCCGAATTAACCATTCAGCTGAGCAAAATAAGCATTAATGGGTCCGAATTAACCATTCAGCTGAGCAAAATAGGCATTAATGGGTCCGAATTAACCATTCAGCTGAGCAAAATAGGCAATGGGTCCGAATTAACCATTCAGCTGAGCAAAATAGGCATTAATGGGTCCGAATTAACCATTCAGCTGAGCAAAATAGGCATTAATGGGTCCGAATTAACCATTCATCTGAGCAAAATAGGCATTAATGGGTCCGAATTAACCATTCAGCTGAACAAAATAGGCATTAATGGTCCGAATTACCATTCAGCTGAGCAAAATAGGCATTAATGGGTCCGAATTAACCATTAGCTGAACAAATAGGCATTAATGGGTCCGAATTAACCATTCAGCTGAGCAAAATAGGCATTAATGGGTCCGAATTAACCATTCAGCTGAGCAAAATAGGCATTAATGGGTCCGAATTAACCATCAGCTGAGCAAATATAGGCATTAATGGTCCGAATTAACCATTCAGCTGAGCAAAATAGGCATTAATGGGTCCGAATTAACATTCAGCTGAACAAAATTTGGCATTAATGGGTCCGAATTAAAACCCTTCAGCTGGACAAATAGGCATTAATGGGTCCGAATTAACCATTCAGCTGAACAAAATAGGCATTAATGGGTCCGGAATTAACCATCAGCTGAACAAAATAGGCATTAATGGGTCCGAATTAACCATTCAGCTGAGCAAAATAGGCATTAATGGGTCCGAATTAACCATTCAGCTGAGCAAAATAGGCATTAATGGGTCCGAATTAACCATTCAGCTGAGCAAAATAGGCATTAATGGGTCCGAATTAACCATTCAGCTGAGCAAAATAGGCATTAATGGGTCCGAATTAACCATTCAGCTGAACAAAATAGCATTATGGGTCCGAATTAACCATTCAGCTGAGCAAAATAGGCATTATGGGTCCGAATTAACCATCAGCTACAAAATAGGCATTAATGGGTCCGAATTAACCATCAGCTGAACAAAATAGGCATTAATGGGTCCGAATTAACCATCAGCTGAGCAAAATAGGCATTAATGGATGAATTAACAGTCAGTGAACTACGTAAGCATGAGTGGGTCCGAATGGTCCAATCAGCTGATGCATTAGCACGAATGGCCGAATTAATAATTCAGCTGAGCAAAATAGGCATTATGGGTTCGAATTAACCAGTCAGCTAACAAAAATTGCATTACTGGGTCCGATTAATCACTCGCTGAAAAATAGCATTAATGGGTTCCGAATAACCAGTCAGTGAACAATACAGGTATTAATGGTCGAACGAACAGTCACAGAAGTAGTATGCATGGTTGATGTCGCCGAAACATAGCAGTATACGTGTGTAAATACTTCATAATTAGTGCTTGTTGGTTATCATATTAATCTTAGTGCACGGATATGGATCGTTTAAATAGATTGAATTGGTCATGAACCCAGAGGAGGACAGCTTAATGGTCGAAATTACCAGTCAGTGAGCGACGATGGATCCAATCCGGCTCCACGTACTCGTCACCGTTCACGTCACTGACTGTCTCAATTAACCTACATGAGTCACACGGCTTTGGCTGCAGCTGAACATGTTTACGTAGAGTTTAACTTAGCACTTGATGTCTGTCTAAGTGAATCATATATTATATATACAGGCATACACAAGAAAGTCGTTTAATAGTAACTATTACACCGCACCATTATTTTGTGTATTCCCTGTATATCTTATAACATACAATTACGTAACTTTACTTCATTTCAGGCTTCCGCCGCGATGTAGATGAAATCTGCTCTCTTCTGAGGTATTACGTAGCGTAGAGTGGTAATTCTGTGCCGACGTTTCGGGACAACATATCGGTCTCATCTTCAAGGGTTAAGAAGTCCAAGAAGAAAAAAAAAACTTGGACTTCTTGACCTTTGAAGATGTGGCCGATATGTTGTCCCGAAACGTCGGTACACAATTACCACTCTACGCTTTGTAATGCCCCAGAAGAGCGCAGATCTTATACACGATTTTAAATAATAATAATTAATGTTAGTGAAATCTGTAATTATGTGAAATTCGGGGCACAAAATAACAGCGATGTGATTAAGGGAACGCAGGGAATGGATGAAAAGAAGGGTACCAAGAGGGCCGCTAGGGTACCTAGAGGGCCTCTTCGTGAATTAACCGGAACTTAGCAAAGGCCAGTTTTGCCCATCTGTGGTACATTTTCCACAAATCATGGTCAAATGAAAGAGAGGTTTGCTTTAAACGCGGGCGTCGTGTGTGTGTGTGTGTGCCTGCGACGTCTTTACAATTCACCGCCGTTTCTCCCAGGCAGCGATTGTGACAGAGGGTATCGGAAATGATGTCGTCACGAGCGACCGCCGATTCGCTGAATTATTGCGATCGACTTCCCCTTCGTGTTCAGGGGTGTCTAAACTCATGTCGCGTATTTAAGGGCGTTATTCTTTGTTTGTACAGTTCGGCGTGTCGTAAGTTTCGTGCTTATCGTTGATCTCCCACACTTTACGTTACGAACTGTACTGGAAGTGAGGAGGATGTGCGTGCTGCGTGCTGCGTGCTTGGCAGTTCGGTTACAGCTTTGGTGCCGCCTTTACCACTGATCTGTTGGCGTTGGACATACTGACAAGTATGTGACCGTGTGACGACGGTCATTGTGATATTGCTGTTAAGGTAAAGTTCACCGTAGAACAGTCCATGAAGGCCCAGAGGGGGAGTAGAGGTATAGCTCTACTCTTTCTTTAACCTCAGCGCTAGATGGGGGTGGGTGGTCAACGCCACGCCCCGGCCGCTTTACCCACGGGAAAGAGACCCGGTACCTATTGTACAGGAGGCTGGGTGGGCCCCAGGGCAGGTCTGGACGTGTGCTGAAAATCTCGCCTCCACCGGGATTCGATCCCCGGACCGTCCAGCTCGTAGCGAGTCGCTGTACCGACTGAGCTATCCCGTCCCGATATTGATATTATTATTATTATTATTACCATTACCATTATCATCATAATCATTCTTCGCTCATCTCCTAGCGCCGAGGCTAATCAGTGGAGCTATACTTCCACTCCACCCATATGCCTCCATGGCATAGACAGGAACAACTTTACCTTTTCCTTTTAGCTTTACCACACTTTAGCAAAGAGCCCTTTCCAGCCTTCAAATCCTATTAATCAGTGTGTGCAGACATCTGTTTCCCTGGGGGTAAAGCAGCCGGAGCCTGAAACTGACAGCTCACCTCCACATTGAGCCAATGTTTATAATGCCTTCACAGGCGTGGAAAAAGAGGCGTTAAAGCGTTTCTGTAAGTGCCGTCAAGTGAACTGTAAATACGATCTGCGTTCTTCTGGGATATTACGCAGCGTCGAGTCGCAATCCTTTACCGACGTTTCGGGAACACGTATCGGTCGCATCTTACCTTCGTTTCGGGACAACGTACCGGTCCCATGAAGATGGGACCGATACGTTGTCCCGAAACGTCGGTAAAGGATTACCACTCGACGCTGCGTAATATCCCAGAAGAGCACAAATCTCATCAACATCGCGGCGGAAGCCTGAAATTATGGTTAAACTGTAAACAACTACAAATATGCCTAAATGAAGAATTTGAAAATTGTGTTGGATTATTTTGCTTTGTTTTCTTGTCTGTTTTTTTACAGTGTCCTATAACAAACATTACCCTTCTAAAGGTAAAGGTAAGGTTGTCTCGGTGCACGTCATGAAAGCATATGGGTGAATGGAGGTATAGCTCCACTCATTCTTAAACTCAGCACTAAATTGGATTTGCAGTCAGCTTTACACCCTGGTAAAAATCCCCCAGTACTTATTGGATATGAATCTTGGTGGGCCTCAGAACCTGTGTCCACGTTTTAGTCTCAGGATCAATCTACCAAAGAATCGAACCACGGTTCATCGGTTATCCATCCCGTAGCCTGGCCAGTGTAAACATTGCCTTCAGAGAAAAAAGTCGCGTGTTTAAATAAAATAGATAACTATAAACAAACTCATCCCCATCAGAAACGTGAACATGTTCTACATACAGGCGATCCACCCAACACAACTGAACATGACATTTCATATGGTTCAAGATTACCAAATGCCAATACTGCTGTAAAATCCGTTTTGCAGCATTCAGCCATAAAACAGAACGCGGATTGCCTCACAATACCATTTTATTCTCGATATAAATAGTTAAAAGCGAGCTGAAAAAAGATCCTCTGACATAAGCCCACACATACAATGTGAAAACATCGATGTTATGAATCGATCAGTCGATTAGTGTAAGACCTTAAACCTGACAGTCAGGGCGATGCGTATTTGTTAACATCCGCTTGTAACAGGCTGACATATGGAGCGCTTAGCTTGTCAGGACGGCTTTTCGCATTTGTCTTCTGTAATACCTCACTTGCTGGAAGGCTAATGGCGACATAAGATATGAATTCAGGCGCTTGAATTATGAAATGTGCGGTGTTAGTACCTTTTCTGTTCTCTGGGGTCCACCTAGCCCCCTATTCATTGGCTACCGGAGTTCTTCGCGGGGGTAAAGCGGCCGGATCTTGACGTTGACCACTTCTCCTTGGGGGCCAAGGCCTCCTCATTATCGAGGCTTCACGATCACACTCAGACACACCACTCTCGGTAGGACTCCTCTGGACGAGTGATCGGCCCGTCGCAGAGACCTCTACCTGACAACACACAACACTCACAAGAGACAGACATCCATGCCCACCGGCGGGATTCGAACCCGCAATCCCATCAAGTGAGCGGCGAACTAGTCTACGGAATTTACATAATAATCCGTTTTCGAAGCAGACGACTTATCGGCTTGTGTTGTACTTTAGAATATTTTTAGAGTTCGCGAATTAACATGGCACTTGTCTCCATTAGCTGAGTAATTATGTTCTGTTGCTATGGAAACCTCTCGTAATGAGCCTCGTATAAGGAACAGAAGCCAAGTGGACCCGCCTGAAGAGATCAGCCTCTTAAATTAATTATCTGCCTCGAACATGTCGCTGGTGGATAAGGTCTGAGACTAAACTCTGAGTTCAGTGGAACACACTCCGATGGTAGGCTAAATGTTTTCGGTTTGGAGTATGATTTGTTTTATAATTCAGGGCATACACAAAAGAATGGTGCGGTTTCAAAAGTGAATAAAAAATTTATGTCTCACATTACACGGGCACAACATACACCGTCAGCGGCGGCAACTGTCCAAGCTTCTCATGAGCTACCAGCAGTTCGCTTCTCATGCTTACTGCGTGGCCGCGGGGCCAGTTTAGGGGAAATGCGCTGGATCGGACGTGCTGCTGTAAATGGAGACAAGAACCTTCTCCTTTGGCCACCCCGTTCGCCAGATCTTACACCGTGCGATTTCTTTCTTTGGGGGTTCGTTAAAGACAGCGTTTATGTACCACCATTGCCCACGTCCATCCATGAAATTCGTGATCGGATAACGCATGCACTGCAGGCCATTACAGCGGACATGCTACACCGGGTCTGGGATGAGTTTGATTGCCGTGTGGATGTGTGTCGTGTGACCCAGGGTGCACACATTGAAGGATTGTAATTACCAAATGAGAGACTTGGACAGTTGCCGCCGCTGACGGTGTATGTTGTGCCCGTGTAAGGTGAGAAATACATTTTTTATTCACTTTTGATACCGCACCATTCTTTTGTGTATGCCCTGTATAATGCGGTGAGTTATAGGCTGTAAGCACTCGCCTCCACTTAATGGCGAAGATGAAGAAATGTATGAAACTATATCTCCACTCCTCTATATGTCATTACTGGCCCAGTGCTCAGTTAATTAAGCATAGGGAGCCGTTACCATGACAACGTGTATTGCTTGAAATGAATTTCCTGAGGACAAACGTATACTGTCATTCACTATTAATTTGTGAAACAGTCCTAAATAGAGAAGAAAATATACGGAATGAATGATGCTAAGTTCCTGAGGACATAAGTTTTAAAACTTTCGCGGCGACATGATTCAATATAGTTTTCTCGGGCGCACAGCCACGTCAATTCGTTTGAATACAACGTTTCGGGGACTAGCCTGAGGATGGGGACGGAGGTAGTCCCCGAAACGTTGTATTCAAACGAATTGACGCGGCAGTGCGCCCGAGAAAACTATATTGATTCCTCAGGACAGTTAATAACCGAACAGAAATGGACAAAATACAGACGGAGCTATTATCAACGAAGTACAATTATATAAATTAAATACTTTTAAAAAAATTGAACCGTCAGAGATGGCCGCAAGGGCTGTTTTCGGTGCACTGTACCGAACTTTCATTCTTCACCTGCTTCCGGCTTCGGTGGACCATTTAAGGGCACTAAAAATTAAAAAAGATAGCCAATTTTATTATGTTATTCATGTTTGTGCATTAATTGATAATTTTATTCCCTGAACATGATCCGAAGAGGGTCGAAACGTGTCGGGGTTGAAGTTTTAATGTCGTAAATTTTAAAAATTATAATACAGGGCATACACAAAAGAATGGTGCGGTTTTAATAGTGTTCACTATTAAAATCGCACCATTCTTTTGTGTATGCCCTGTATTATATATAGACGTATTGTGCATATCGTTGGTGTTGATCTTATGTAAGTTTATTCTGACAGACTTTTACAATTACGTAGAGCAACAGAAGTTATATCTGCGTGTGTACTGAGTATGGTAGGGTCTCTGGTACAAAACGGTCAGTTCCTTTGTAACAAATTTAAATTCGTTTATTGACAGCAATAAAAATTACAAAGATATACAAAGGGGCGTCTTTGGCATATGAGTGGTGACAGATGCGCCCACATATAATGCAATACAAAATAATAAATTTGTAGTGAACGAAATTGTTATCGATTAAAATAATCTGTGTTCTGTATCACTATGAGACTCCTTTTTTACTTCTTTGTACATTTCTTAGGTTTTTCAAAATTTTGTAGAACGGTTGTTACGTCCGCAATCGATGCACCCCACACACACTGTGTGGGCAGAGTTTATAACTTAATGTTAAACCTGGTGGTACATATAGTAACCACTGGGCTTGTAAGGGGTAATAATGTTGTATATAGTGTTGAATGGTAATTGTTTTTGTGAAGGGCCCCGCAGCAGATGCTACAGACGCACCGCAGCCTTAAAGCTTATTGTGCAACCCTGTGATGAAGATGATTAGTTTTTGTTTTTCGTTTTTCCTTGTAATGGAGCACCGGTGGAATGAAATTTACAGGGAAAAACCGAAGTATTTGGGGGAAAAACCTGTCACAGTGCCACTTTGTCCACCACAAATCCCACATGGATTCACCCGGGATCGAACCAGTGCCTCCGCGATGAGAGGCCGGCGACTAACCGCCTGAGCCATGGCACGGTCTGAATGGTAATTTGGTAAGCCTGCTGTTAATTAAACGTGAGAAGTTAACTCGATTATAAAGGCAATCTTGTCAGTGCTAATTGTCATATCTATTAAACATTCCGTCCATCTGCCCCCTAAAGCATGTGTCACGATCCTGAACTGACTACTGCGTATTCCGCGAAGTGTACCACCCGTGACTCCATGACAGCACCACCTAAATGAACCTAGTTTAATATGAATTGGTAACGCTACGTAGGAATCGTAGCGTGAAGCACATCAGTGTTGCCGACATAACAGCCTGATACTTAAGCTAGAAGTGCTCTGCCAACTGTAACATGTTTTAACGGCCAGATGGCGCAGTTATACATAACTAGATAGTAATTTGGTTCTGCATCGATTTTACACGTTCTGTCAGTGGGCCGTGGAGCTGGGTGGGAGTTTTGCTGTCCCTAGGGACACTGTATCCATGGCACTTAATCCTGTATTAACCAATGGCAGAACTTCTACATTTCTCTTACATATCAATGCACTTGAATCGTCGTATGGCACAGACACTCCAACTGCTACAACTTGCTATTACGTAATACCAGGGCTTTAAAGTTTAAAAGACCTGTGTTATCCGGTATTTTAAATTCCTGGAGACTCGTGAAAGTCACAGAAAGCTTCTCTAACTTTAGTATAAGTGAACTGTCGTTAAGTTCCGAGTCAGTTAATACACTGTTGCATAAAAAGGACATATTTTTGTTATAAAATAGTACTTTAACATAACGATATCTTTCGTTCGGCATCTAGAAAGTTGGCTATTGCTGTAACATTTGTAGACTTACATTAGAAAGGTGTGTAGGCCGCGATAGCTCAGTCGGTATAGCGACTGCCTACGGGCTGGACGGTCCGGAGATCGAATCCCGGTGGGGGCGAGATTTTCAGCACCCGTCCAGACCGGCCCTGGGGCCCATCCAGCCTCCTATACAATGGATACCGGGTCTCTTTCCCGTGGGTAAAGCGGCCGGGGCGTGGCGTTGACCACCCACCCCCATCTAGCGCTGAGGTTAAAGAAACAGTAGAGCTATACCTCTACTCCCCCTCTGGGCTTTCATGGCCTGTTCTAGGGTGAACTTTACCTTTACCGTTACCTTTATTAGAAACGTGCTCGGTTCTAATCTCAGTCGGAACAACTATGATCCCGAGTGTCTCGTGATTTTTCTCAGTCAGTCGGAGCAATGTCAGGATGTCACGTTAAAATAGGCCACCGCCCAGTTCTTCGCCATCCTTTGCAATCCATCATTTATAAATTCTTCTGGGATTTGATGCTTGGTAGACAACTATCTGCGAAACTACACGGCGTCACATCCCAGAAGATAATAGTTTTCATATTCACCGCCGCGGTTACCTCAACACTTGAGGTTGTGGAAGTTTGGTGCGTGGCTATTTTAAGCGTCTTCAGTCGTCCCCGTGGGATTTGTGGTGGACGGCGTGGCACTGGGACAGGTTTCTCTCCCAGTACGTCAGTTTTCCCCTGTCAGTATCATTCCACCAATGCTCCATACTCATTCATTCATCTACCACCAACGCTGTGTAATGTTTCTCTTCCAGTACTTCAGGTTTCCCCTGTCAGTATCATTCCACCAATGCTCCATACTCATTCATACATCTACCACCCACGCTGTATAATGTTTCTCTCCCAGTACGTCAGTTTTCCCCTGTCAGTATCATTCCACCAATGCTCCATACTCATTCATACATCTACCACCCACGCTGTATAATGTTTCTCTCCCAGTACTTCAGTTTTCCCCTGTCAGTATCATTCCACCAATGCTCCATACTCATTCATACATCTACCACCAACGCTGTATAATGTTTCTCTCCCAGTACTTCAGTTTCCCCTGTCAGTATCATTCCACCAATGCTCCATACTCATTCATACATCTACCACCCACGCTGTATAATGTTTCTCTCCCAGTACTTCAGTTTTCCCCTGTCAGTATCATTCCACCAATGCTCCATACTCATTCATACGTCTACCACCAACGCTGTGTAATGTTTCTCTCCCAGTACTTCAGTTTTCCCCTGTCAGTATCATTCCACCAATGCTCCATACTCATTCATATATCTACCACCAACGTTGTATAATGTTTCTCTCCCAGTACTTCAGTTTTCCCCTGTCAGTATCATTCCACCAATGCTCCATACTCATTCATTCATCTACCACCAACGCTGTATAATGTTTCTCTCCCAGTACTTCAGTTTTCCCCTGTCAGTATCATTCCACCAATGCTCCATACTCATTCATACATCTACCACCAACGCTGTATAATGTTTCTCTCCCAGTACTTCAGTTTTCCCTGTCAGTATCATTCCACCAATGCTCCATACTCATTCATACATCTACCACCAACGCTGTATAATGTTTCTCTCCCAGTACTTCAGTTTTCCCCTGTCATTATCATTCCACCAATGCTCCATACTCTTTCATACATCTACCACCAACGCTGTATAATGTTTCTCTCCCAGTACTTCAGTTTTCCCCTGTCAGTATCATTCCACCAATGCTCCATACTCATTCATACATCTACCACCAACGCTGTATAATGTTTCTCTCCCAGTACTTCAGTTTCCCTGTCAGTATCATTCCACCAATGCTCCATACTCATTCATACATCTACCACCAACGCTGTATAATGTTTCTCTCCCAGTACTTCAGTTTTCCCCTGTCAGTATCATTCCACCAATGCTCCATACTCATTCATACATCTACCACCAACGCTGTATAATGTTTCTCTCCCAGTACTTCAGTTTCCCCTGTCAGTATCATTCCACCAATGCTCCACACTTATTCATACATCTACCACCAACGCTGTATAATGTTTCTCTCCCAGTACTTCAGTTTCCCCTGTCAGTATCATTCCACCAATGCTCCATACTCTTTCATACATCTACCACCAACGCTGTATAATGTTTCTCTCCCAGTACTTCAGTTTCCCCTGTCAGTATCATTCCACCAATGCTCCATACTCATTCATACATCTACCACCAACGCTGTATAATGTTTCTCTCCCAGTACTTCAGTTTTCCCTGTCAGTATCATTCCACCATTGCTCCGTACTCATTCTTCTGAATAATCTTGGCAACTGACAGCGCCTTTAAATGAAACGCTTCTCTCTCTATCTTCATCAGTCATAAATTTATTAAACTGAAATGGGAGCGGTGAAAACGGGAGTCGAACCCGTGTTTGCGTAAAGTTATTGCAGCTGTGTAACTCAAAGACCATTTGCATGCACGATGAATCGCTTAAATTAGTTTTTAGGGTTTTTATATATCGACGTCCTCCTAAAATATCTGTATCAAACGTAGAAAAGTGTATTAATATTGTGTGACGTAACTGGTGTACCTGAAGAGGAATATGGAGTTTCTGCAGCACAAGTTTCAGCAGTGTATTGCGTGTTGTGATTTATAAGGCGCGACTTATTCATGTGATATTAGCACGCATGAGTTGGGATCTCAGATGTAGTCATGGCTTCAGATTTGCTTGTCTTTTGGCAGTACATCATCTTTATATTTCGACTCTATATCATTATCTCTCTCTTCTTCTTCTTGCGCCTGGATAAGAATTGTTCACCGCAGTAAAAATAATGATTCCATAATTCTATTATAGTGCGTGGCGTTTCTTCTTACCATAACTAAAGAACGAACACAAAAAAAATGGAAATGCAAATTTGGTTGGCCTGTAGAAGTTCTTACCGCTCTGTTTGGTTTCTGGTTGGGTATTTTCTTGACGTATGGGTCTAAAGAATGGTTTGTTATTCAAATGCGATTTTCTGATAGCCAGTGTCGCATGGGTAAATACCGTTGTAATATTGTAGGATTTACGGTTACAGGTTTGTTTGTAAATTTTTTGTTAATTGAGTGGTCGATTACACCTATATAAATTCAAAACCCCTTGCATTATATCAAATTTATGTATATTTTGTTGCACTAAATTGGTTTTTTTTTTAAATTAAAAGCCAGGGCCTGTATCTGGGTATAAGCCATTATTCAAGCCTACGTAGTGATGGGCAGAAGTTCAATTTTTTTTAAGTCTGAATTTTCGTATCGTTTGAATTAACATTTTTTTTAACGCTGTGAAACTTGGCATGCTTTCGTTTCAGAATACCGAGATTCCCCCCCCCCTCCCCCCCCCCCCTTCTGATACGTACGAAGTTGAAAAGTGCAAAAGTAAAGTAGCCCCTAATGGCATGGATTGCATAATAAGTTTCATTAAAATCCCTCTTTTTGTTGTTGAAAATTATTAAGGGAGCCTCCGCAGAGAGAAGCAACTTAAAGCCCTACCGTTGTCGACTGCCACAAGTATGGCGTGCAGTTTAACGAATACATTCACCAGGTCAGGATTCAAATTGGGGAATCGAAATAAATATCTCATCCCCGTTCTTCGGTTCCGTAAGCAATAGGAAAGCGAATTCTAACTACCCTGCCTGTATTTCGAGTGCAGTGGAACTAACTGCCTCCCTCTACAGCCCTTTAACAGTGAAAGAGGGCCACAGATTTTTCAACATAAAACTTCGAGTCTTTATTGATCATTGCAGTTTGCTTATGCTTCTTCGCTACCCTTTTTGAAGTACCTCTTTTAACTGTTACAGAATTCGATACATTTTTATTAGTGACTGAAGACGAACACATTCAAGAACGCAAGGTGTGACTGCGTAGATACTCGTAGATGCTAAAACGTTCTAACGACGGTATGTAACATGAACTGATGGGTGTCTGGACTTTGTGCATCGTCCGGAAATCTAAAATGACTAGATAACACGACGTTTCGGAAACTGGATCTGCTTCCGTCCTCAGGTGAAGGGGGAGGGAGACACCTACTGTGTTGGGCCCCTTAGATACAGCTAACCTCAATCACTGGACCTCTAGCTCTATCTAAGACACCTACTGTGTTGGGTCCCTTAGATAGAGCTAACCTCAATCACTGGACCTCTAGCTCTATCTAAGACACCTACTGTGTTGGGTCCCTTACATAGAGCTAACCTCAATCACTGGACCTCTAGCTCTGTCTAAGGAACCTACTGTGTTGTGTCCCTTAGACAGAGCTAACCTCAATCACTGGACCTCTAGCTCTGTCTAAGGGACCTACTGTGTTGTGTCCCTTAGATAGAGCTAACCTCAATCACTGGACCTCTAGCTCTATCTAAGACACCTACTCTGTTGTGTCCCTTAGATAGAGCTAACCTCAATCACTGGACCTCTAGCTCTATCTAAGACACCTACTCTGTTGTGTCCCTTAGATAGAGCTAACCTCAATCACTGGACCTCTAGCTCTATTAAGACACCTACTCTGTTGGTCCCTTAGACAGAGCTAACCTCAATCACTGGACCTCTAGCTTTATCTAAGGGACCTGAGTCTGTTGTGTCCCTTAGATAGAGCTAACCTCAATCACTGGACCTCTAGCTCTATCTAAGGGACCTATTCTGTTGTGTCCCTTAGATAGAGCTAACCTCAATCACTGGACCTCTAGCTCTATCTAAGGGACCTATTCTGTTGTGTCCCTTAGATAGAGCTAACCTCAATCACTGGACCTCTAGCTTTATCTAAGGGACCTATTCTGTTGTGTCCCTTAGACAGAGCTAACCTCAATCACTGGACCTCTAGCTTATCTAAGGGACCTATTCTGTTGTGTCCCTTAGACAGAGCTAACCTCAATCACTGGACCTCTAGCTCTATCTAAGACACCTATCTGTTGGTCCCTTAGATACAGCTAACCTCAATCACTGGACCTGTAGCTCTATCTAAGAGGACCTATTCTGTTGTGTCCCTTAGACAGAGCTAACCTCAATCACTGGACCTCTAGCTCTATCTAAGACACCTACTCTGTTGTGTCCCTTAGATACAGCTAACCTCAATCACTGGACCTCTAGCTTTGTCTAAGGGACCTATTCTGTTGTGTCCCTTAGATAGAGCTAACTTCAATCACTGGACCTGTAGCTCTATCTAAGACACCTACTCTGTTGGGTCCCTTAGATAAAGCTAACCTCAATCACTGGACCTCTAGCTCTATCTAAGACACCTACTTTGTTGGGTCCCTTAGATAGAGCTAACCTCAATCGCTGGACCTCTAGCTCTATCTAAGTCACCTACTCTGTTGTGTCCCTTAGATAGAGCTAACCTCAATCACTGGACCTCTAGCTCTATCTAAGACACCTACTCTGTTGGGTCCCTTAGACAGAACTAACCTCAATCACTGGACCTCTAGCTTTATCTAAGGGACCAAACACAGTAGGTGTCTCCCTTCACCTGAGGATGGAAGCAGATCCAGTTTTCGAAACGTCGTGTTATTTAGTTATTTTAGATTTCCGGACGCTGCACAAAATCCAGAAACCCATTAGTTCATGATTCCATAGGTAAACTAGGCTAAAATAATGGAGATTAATAGTTTTCGAGTTGTTGGAAACATTTCATAAGTCACATGAAGAACGCGATTGCAGTTTAAATGCTTTCGTCGATTTATGCCGCATTGTTCTGTGAATTAGTAGCATTTTGGTACTTTCTGCCATCTTACAAATCCATTTAAATTAGAAACTTCGGTTCTGGCACTGTGTGACTCCTAATGAGAAGAATAGAAGAAAGATCATCTCGAGGTAAAGAGACTCTCAGTCTCGAACAAACGGTTTTCTTCCTTCGCATTATCACTACAGCGTCTTATTCTTTCCGAAAGGATATGCAGTTTTATAGTGTCATATATATTTAAGGAAACAAAATTTATTGTAACAGCATACCCACAGTTTCGTAGCAAAATCGAATATTCTCATCCCATTTGCTGCTATAGCCCTAACACAAACAAATAATGTACGCTTGTTCATGTCGCCCTTCTTTGTCTCTCAGTCACCCGTTATGTAACAAACTTTCAGGTAGGATATATTTTATGTAAAGGTCTGTACTTCATGTCGATATGGTCTCGATATCGAATTTCCTAGCTCACACGCATCTACATGAATCGTTTTATGACCAATCCTCTTCTAAATGGGCGCGTATATTCAATTCCGTTTACGTCAAATGATCGTAAAATGTGTACGCTGTTTGTATAAGCACTGGAACCAAAGCTGTGAGCACATCTCGTCTGTTATAAGCAGTTAACAAAATCCCGCACATTTCACGATTGTCATATGAATGCCCAGGAAAGGGGTTTTGACAAAATGAGGAATTTTTCCTTTCAGCAATCAAATGCAACGTGGGTTCACCTGACAGCTCTTTGCTCTTCACGTGCATTATACGGGAGTATAATTTTGTACGAGGCCTAAATAGCGACACACAGAGGTGTATGACACCTGCATTGCCATTAAGCAGTGTACTATTTACGTTGTACAGTAATTAAAATGAGCACATGTGCCTCGTATCAGGGGTGTACAGAACAGCTCATGACACCTTACTTTCCGGGCACTTTCATTGCATATCGAAACCTCCAATTCAGGGTTTTATGTACCCGTATAATGAGTTAGCAGCGATATATGATTGGATATGTTTCGCCGTCTGTTTGTAGCCAGTTATTCAGTCTACGAAAATTTATCTACGCTTAACTGTAATATGCAGACAGATTTATGAATGCATAGAGAGAAGGACAGAATTTAAGAGAAGACGAGGAAGAAGACATAAACAGCTATTTTATTACTTTAAGAAAAAGAAAGGTTACTGTAAATTGAAAGAGGAAGCACTAGATCGCACTCTGTGGAGAACTCGATTTGGAATAGGCTATGGACCTGTCGTATGCCAATCCCAGTGGCCGTGCGGTCTAAGGCGTGGGTCTTCGGCCGCTCGCTTACTAGGATCGTGGGTTCGAATCCCACCGGGGGGGCATGGATGTCTGTCTCTTGTGAGTGTTGTGTGTTGTCAGTTAGAGGTCTGTGCGTCGGGCTGGTCACTCGTCCAGAGGAGTCCTACCGACTGTGGTGTGTCTCAAATGTGTGTGACCATGAAACCTCGACGAAACGAGGAGGCCCAGGCCCATATAGGGCTGTCGAGATATAAAAAAAAAGAATAGACCTGTCGTAAGACAGACTGCGTGATGAATTAATTAATATGTGGTCTTATAGGGCATACCTGTCCACGAGATCACTTATACTTCATTCTGGGGGGGGGGGGGGTTGGATGCGCAGAAAATAAGTACTAAGCATATCTTATCCTGTATGCAGGGATATGTTCCACTGTACGGGTCTTGATAAAGAAAAGACTGATGATGATTTGTTAACAAAGCCGAAATTTGGAAGCTGGAAAACTTGTATACGTGTTGTGTAAGACTGTGTTTTTTAGTATAACAATTTATTTCCATATTACCTTTCATCATGTTTTGTATTTGTGGATTCAAACAGTTATAGCTCGGTAACCATTTAGAATTAGACACACGTTCTTATGAACTTTTCTTTTTTTGACAATGACCGCATTCTATCACCTCCCAAAATATTGACCTTTCCTCCTGAATCACCCTGTATACAATACGCTTTATAAATGTGACCTACATTTCGTTATGTGTGGGCGCATGGTTGGGACAATTTTGTACATTCCTGTTTGTTATGCAAATCGCATTACAGTCTCTGCCCACAAGCCTAGTTACGACAGCAATGTGATTCCAACTCACCTGAATTGGAAAATAGAGACACTTACGAAACCTAGGCGCAGGTAAAGACAAATTTTTCCTGTGCACGCCGCGAATATACAGGGGAGAAGCGGAAATATAGCCCCATTCGTTGTTAACCTCGTCATTAGATGGATGATGATTGAATTGGATTCGCCTGTCACATCATAATGACTCATAGCATGCTTTCGTACTATAAAAGAAAGAGGGAATTTCTTGATCAGCTAAGCGACTATTATCTCCTCAAAAAGGACTCTTCAATGTAATTAGTTAGAGCAAGTAATTTAAGGTAACAGTATAAGGAAAATTTAATTTTCCATCAGTTTTTATTCAGCCGCTGAATTTCTTATTTTATGTGAATTTTCCCTTTGAACTTGAGCCGAACATCGGCCTGTCCAAGGTACATAAAGGATGTTACTGGGCGCTCAAAGGAAACCTTGCAGAAGTCCCGACATCCTTCTGAGGCGTAATACAGAAATGGCGACAACAGAACATCGCAGAGTAATGGAGCAAACAAACGTTAAATGGCTCGCGGCAATTCAATTACATTACACAGGAAGCGAGCTGTATCGCCTCAAATACTGCCACCCGCAACACGCTGTCAGTGTAAATCTAATTCATTAAGAGTATTTTTGTATCCGCTGTATACGGAAGGAAAAATGCACTGCAATTTATGTATTTATTTCAAGTTATGTTTCTACGAAATGTACCGTAACAGGTTTTGTCGTATAATTGTAATTTTGAGAACAAAAGATGTGTCACAGAATGATCATATCGGCGATTCTGTCGTATATATTTAAATATCGATATTCTGATGATTATTATATCTGGATCTAGAGCAGGGCTGTAAAACACGCTGGCCACAGAGCTTTGTGGTGTGGCACGCTCACATTTCGATATTTGTAGTTTTTTTTTTTTTTTTTTTTTTTTTTTTTTGTGGAACTTATCGCTTTGTGGTATATCGTATTAAAAGTGACGTAAGTGGTACCGTCAACCGCAGCAAAGTTTATTAGTTTCGCAATATTTGCTACGTGTTTCGGTCGTACTGACCATCCTCAGGCATTTAAATACAAGAATTTAAAATTTAAAAAAAAAACTCGAGAATTTTAAAGTCGTGTGTTTAAATGCCTGAGGATGGTCTGTACGACCGAAACACGTAACAAATATTGACGAAACTAATACAATTTGTTTACTACTCTTTTTGTCTCTCTCTCTCTCTCCATACTGCACCCAAGAAATTAAAAAATTAAAAAATTTAGAATTTAAGAAATTTTTAGAATTTAAGAAATTTAAGAAATTTAAAAATTTAGAATTTAAGAATTTAAAAAAAACTCGAGAATTTTAAAGTCGTGTGTTTAAATTCCTGAGGATGGTCTGTACGACCGAAACACGTAACAAATATTGACGAAACAAATACAATTTGTTTACTTCTCTTTTTGTCTCTCTCTCTCTCTCATACTGCACCCAAGAAATTAAAAATTTAAAAATTTAGAATTTAAGAAATTTTTAGAATTTAAGAAATTTAAAAATTTAGAATTTAAGAATTTAAAAAAAACTCGAGAATTTTAAAGTCGTGTGTTTAAATTCCTGAGGATGGTCTGTACGACCGAAACACGTAGCAAATATTGACGAAACTAATACAATTTGTTTACTACTCTTTTTGTCTCTCTCTCTCTCTCTCCATAATGCACCCAAGAAATTAAAAAATTTAAAAATTTAGAATTTAAGAAATTTTTATAATTTAAGAAATTTAAGAAATTTAAAAATTTAGAATTTAAGAATTTAAAAAACTCGAGAATTTTAAAGTCGTGTGTTTAAATTCCTGAGGATGGTCTGTACGACCGAAACACGTAGCAAATATTGACGAAACTAATACAATTTGTTTTGCTATTCTTTTTGTCTCTCTCTCTCTCTCTCTCTCCATAATGCACCCAAGAAATTAAAAAATTTAAAAATTAGAACTTAAGAAATTTTTAGAATTTAAGAAATTTAAGAAATTTAAAAATTTAGAATTTAAGAATTTAAAAAAACTCGAGAATTTTAAAGTCGTGTGTTTAAATTCCTGAGGATGGTCTGTACGACCGAAACACGTAACAAATATTGACGAAACTAATACAATTTGTTTTGCTATTCTTTTTGTCTCTCTCTCTCTCTCCATAATGCACCCAAGAAATTAAAAAATTTAAAAATTTAGAACTTAAGAAATTTTTAGAATTTAATAAATTTAAGAAATTTAAAAATTTAGAATTTAAGAATTTAAAAAAACTCGAGAATTTTAAAGTCGTGTGTTTAAATTCCTGAGGATGGTCTGTACGACCGAAACACGTAACAAATATTGACGAAACTAATACAATTTGTTTTGCTATTCTTTTTGTCTCTCTCTCTCTCTCTCTCCATAATGCACCCAAGAAATTAAAAAATTTAAAAATTTAGAACTTAAGAAATTTTTAGAATTTAAGAAATTTAAGAAATTTAAAAATTTAGAATTTAAGAATTTAAAAAAACTCGAGAATTTTAAAGTCGTGTGTTTAAATTCCTGAGGATGGTCTGTACGACCGAAACACGTAACAAATATTGACGAAACTAATACAATTTGTTTACTACTCTTTTTGTCTCTCTCTCTCTCTCTCTCCATACTGCACCCAAGAAATTAAAAAATTAAAAAATTTAGAATTTAAGAAATTTTTAGAATTTAAGAAATTTAAGAAATTTAAAAATTTAGATTTTAAGAATTTAAAAAAACTCGAGAATTTTAAAGTCGTGTGTTTAAATTCCTGAGGATGGTCTGTACGACCGAAACACGTAGCAAATATTGACGAAACTAATACAATTTGTCTACTACTCTTTTTGTCTCTCTCTCTCTCTCTCCATAATGCACCCAAGAAATTAAAAAAATTAAAAATGTAGAACTTAAGAAATTTTTAGAATTTAAGAAATTTAAAAATTTAGAATTTAAGAATTTAAAAAAAACTCGAGAATTTTAAAGTCGTGTGTTTAAATTCCTGAGGATGGTCTGTACGACCGAAACACGTAGCAAATATTGACGAAACTAATACAATTTGTTTACTACTCTTTTTGTCTCTCTCTCTCTCTCTCCATAATGCACCCAAGAAATTAAAAAATTTAAAAATTTAGAACTTAAGAAATTTTTAGAATTTAAGAAATTTAAGAAATTTAAAAATTTAGAATTTAAGAATTTAAAACAACTCGAGAATTTTAAAGTCGTGTGTTTAAATTCCTGAGGATGGTCTGTACGACCGAAACACGTAACAAATATTGACGAAACTAATACAATTTGTTTTGCTATTCTTTTTGTCTCTCTCCATAATGCATCCAAGAAATTAAAAAATTTAAAAATTTAGAATTTAAGAAATTTTTAGAATTTAAGAAATTTAAGAAATTTAAAAATTTAGAATTTAAGAATTTAAAAAAACTCGAGAATTTTAAAGTCGTTTGTTTAAATTCCTGAGGATGGTCTGTACGACCGAAACACGTAGCAAATATTGACGAAACTAATACAATTTGTTTTGCTATTCTTTTTGTCTCTCTGTCTCCATTATGCACCCAATAAATCCTAACAAATTAGATACAATTACTGCACATCTTTGCGTTTTTCTGCATTGGAAAAGTTACGAATGAACGGCGAGAAATTGACATCATGTGTTGTGATCCAAGATGTCAAGTTGGATTTCGGATTTGACCCGCAACTTGGTTTTGAGTGCGACAGGCCTTATCTAAAGCAAGTTGTCAAACGGTCTGAATCCATATCGTGATCGGCTGTCATGCGGACTGTGATACAGTAGCGACACAGTGTTGTTCAAAATGATTCCGAAATTCTGTATAAACTAACGAAGTGAAATCATATTACAAGATGGAGTTATTTTAAACCTTTATTTCAGTCTTCCGCCGCGATATTGATGAGGTTTCCTCTCTTCTGGGTTATTACGCGGCGTCGTGTGGTAATTGTTTACCGACGTTTCGGGACAACGTATCGGTCCCATCTTCACGGGCGTACTCAGACTCTTGACCCTTGAAGATGTGACAGATCCATTGTCCCGAAACGTCGGTAAACTATTACCACAGGACGCCGCGTAATAGCCCAGAAGAGCGCAAATCTGAGATATTTTAAAGTTTATAAAAACCCGTCCGACTAAGATGGTATGGTCATGTTGAAAGAATGCACAACTAAATAATGTCAAAATATATATTGCAACAGTTAAAATAGATGGAACAAGGAAAAGAGAAAGACCACGTAAAAGATGGGGAGACGAGGTTGAACTGGATTTGAATACAATGCGAATAAACAACAGGCAATGGCCAGGGATCGGAATGGAGTAGGGTTGTTGTGGAAGCCGGGGTCCACTCCGGATTGTAGTGCCTGAGGAGAAGGAGGAGGAGAAGAAGAAGAGGAACTAACTAACTAGCGAAGTGAAATTTTGAGATTACGATATGTGAGACCGTGTAGTCTGGCAGATAAGAAACGACGTTTCGGAATAAACTGCTACTTTATATTCAGTTCCTGATAGCTCTGATATCAAAATCTGTGCATTGTACAAGAGAGGGCACCTGCTCTGTTAGACCGGTTAATACGAACGTCAGCTTTAAGAAAGAACGCTGCCTTTTTCTTTATCTGTTTTACGTCCCATTTTGCGCTGTCTTTATATTAGTCTTGCACACAGTGTGAGAACTCCGACCCTACGTCATATAGATTACATGAACGCACTTTCCGAAACCCCCATTTTACTTCCCTCTGCCAGTTACGTACTCCCATTGAACAATTTATACCAACAAATGCACGCAGACATATAATATCAATAGTTTCTTTTATTAATAGCTTTCCCCAATATGTATTTCGGCGTGTTTACATCGCCATCTTCAGGGGGTCGTTGAAGTTTTCTAACATACACCAATATTTATAAAATACATCGTAACAGCCATAATTATGTATAATACTGTTACAATGTTAATCAGTGTCACTATATACAGGGCATACACAACAGAATGGTGCGGTTTCAATAGCATTCACTATTGAAACCGCACCATTCTTTTGTGTATGCCCTGTATATAAATTATACAATGGTATTCATTCTGTAGTCTGTCTTACGACAGGTCCGTAGCCTCTTCCAAAGCGAGTTCTCCACAGGGTGCGATCTAGTGCTTCCTCTTTCAATTTCCAGTATCTTTTCTTTTCCTTAAGGTCATCCAGTAGCTGCTTACGTCTTCTCCCTCGTCTTCCCGTCATTTCTATCCTTCCTTCTAACTTTCCTTCAATCACGTGTTTCAGAAGGCAGTTTCTACGCAAGATGTGACCAATCCAGTTAGCCTTTCTTCTTTTTATTGTATGTACGATATTCCTCTCCTCCTTCACTCTATGTAATACTTCTTCATTTCTCACACGATCGGTCCAACTGATCTTCTCCATTCTTCTCCAGCACCACATTTCAAAACTTTCCAGATGTTTCCGATCTACTTTCCCAAGTGTCCACGTTTCAGCACCACACAAAGCTACGCTCCAAATGTAGCACTTTACTATGGTATATTAATAAAACAGTATAAAAATATTGGGTAGGTTACATAGTATAATGTAACTGATAAATTATTGGCAGAGAGGTCTTGCGTTTTGGGCTTGTGTGTTGCTG
Organism: Reticulitermes speratus; assembly: GCA_021186555.1. NCBI lineage: Eukaryota > Metazoa > Arthropoda > Insecta > Blattodea > Rhinotermitidae > Reticulitermes > Reticulitermes speratus. The sequence continues at coordinate 33,175,295 of JAJKFL010000330.1, read as the reverse complement.
TACGTTGGTTATCTGTGAGTACTGCTGTGCGGTGAAATGTCCTTGTCGCACGGTATCTGAGTGGTGAAGCAAATTAAGCAAAATTAAGCAAAAATGCACGGTGAATACAACGTAAAATTACGTACTGCCGTGTTAGTTGTTATACTTCAGCACAATAAACAAGGCCAGTCTGCTGTACCACAGTGTTGCACATAAATCACATGATGTTCTAACGGTGTCCTTGCGTTAGAAAGGTGAGTCAAATAGGGACAATCATCGTGAACGACTTGAGATATGTAAGTAGTATTAAAATAGATTGTCATTGGTAAAGGTAAAGGTGTCCCCGTAAAATGTCATGCAGCCACCGAGTGCGAGTGGAGGTATATGTCTACCCTTTCTTTAACTTTAACGCTAGATGGGGTGGGTGGTCAACGCCACGCCCTGACCGCTTTACCACCCGGGACAGAGCCCCATTATTTATTGTACAGGAGGCTGGGTGTGCCCCAGGGCCTGTCTGAACTCTATGGAGAAGAGAAAATTATTTTCCTCGCCGGGATTTTTTTTTTGTTTCCTTTGATCCATTTTGTACCTTTAGCTCCTTCTCTCCTTCTTCATGTCACTTATGTTCCATGCTACTGTCCTTATACAACAAACAACACAAACATCCATGCCCCCGGTGGGATTCGAACCCACAATCCCAGCAAGTTTGTGGCATCAGACCCACGCCTTAGACCGCGCGGCCACTGAGATGGGCATCGAACCTCGAATCGTCCAGCCCGTAGCGAGTCTATATACATTCTACGCTATCACGGCCCCCACAGTCACCGGTACTTGAGACCAGTTACCTTATCCCAAATATAAGGCGACTCTCTCTTTCACATAGGGGTATTTAGGAAAAAAAAAACTGATGTCGAAACACGACTCACACTGTGAATTAGGGAAAGACGTGTACTGCACTGCAACTAATACTAAAGTTTTGAATGGAATACTGAATGAGAAGGAACAGCACTATAGCATGCATCATTAGCTACTATTCACTACGAGATGGCGTGTAGCTCACGTGTTACTGGGAAATGCCGTAAGGCCTTTATTATAAAACGACCCCTACTTTCCTTTGAGGCTATTTCCGGGATGGGGGGAGAGTGTAGCTCGCCTCGTATTCGGGATTATACGGGAATTACAGAGTACAGTTTTTTTCTTAGTAACCTGACAGTTGCTCAGTTCGTAAAGAAATGATCTGTTAATTACGAGATAAATATTTATTTCCAACCAGCTACTGAAACCTTAGTTTAGCCAGTTTAATCCAGTCAACACCTCAGTGCTGTTTATTTTACGCGATTTTCAATAATTAGAATGCTCTTCGAAACTCTGATGAGTATTAGTTGCTGATGACTTCAAGAACTCCCAAATTGCCGCATAGATGTGTCATAATATGGACAGTCGATTGAGGTCCACTGTGTGTCTATGACTTGTGTAGCAGGTTATTTGAAAGAATACGGAATCAGCGGAATGCATTGTTTGCTTCTGCGTTGGAAAAACTTGATATCACGCTGTATGAGAAGACGCAAACCGAAGATACTTAAAATCGATCAGAAATCGGTGTGACGTGTGTATAGCTATGTTATGTTAGTGCTGCTTACATGATAATGTTAATGTTACAAGTGCTTGCATCAGTTTGATAGTAAAAAAAAGGGCAAAGCAATCCCATTACAGGCCTGGACAGGCCCTTAGGGTTCCAGGAGGTTGAGGCTCACAGATTTCTAGACAATCGGCACATGAAGGTGGTAAGGTTGTCAGCCCTACGCACCGGCCGCCTTTACCCTCAGGAAATATTCGTGGTACTCATTTCTGTTAGAGGCTGAGTCGACCCCAGGGCCATTGTGCGGCTGGAAGGATTATGTCAATGAAAAATTCCAATGACACCATCGGGAATCGAACCCGCGACGTTTCGGCTTGTAGCGCAGTGCCTCAACCAACTGCGCCACCGCGTGCCCCCCCAGTTTGATAGTAGTAATAGAAAAGAACTGGACATTGCGAAGGATTGGATAGTCTTCCTTTTCCTAAGAAACCGTTCCGGACTAAATGTCAGGATGAACAGCTGTTTCATATATCCATTTCATCAAAGGACATAAGACGTGGCGTAAGAGAAGTGAGAAATGTGTAGACAGTCATAACACCTGTAGCAAAGATGCCACTTGGGAGACCTAGACGTAAATGGGTGTATAATATTAAAATGGTTCTTAAATAAATAAAATTGGGACGAGGTGTACTGGATTACATCATTCAGGATAGGGACCGAAGTTGGTATCTTGTGACTACGGTAATGAACTCTCGTCCCTTAACCCTTCAGTGGCGCTTGGGTTTAAATTTCAAATGTTGCCCAGGACGGGTGGTGGGGGGATTTTAATATATAGTACCTTTAAATATATTCGTGATCGTACGGTGTACCGAGAGCGGCAGCGTGTGAAGAATGAAAGGCCTGTAGAGTTAATACGAAGCGAGCAGTCGCTTGAATATTTGAAATACTATCACCCTGTAAAGAAGTACTCTGTTCGTTGGGGGTAGTGAATGTATAAGTGCATGGAATTTCGATACCCTGGCTAAGAATATGATGAAAATATTTCATAATTTGACCCATATTACTCCTGAACAGTAGCTAGCAGCTTTGTTGTGACTTTTAAATCTCCACTGCTTATTTGTTAAACGCGTATTGCTGTCTTGACCTGTTATCGTGATCAGACCTAAAAAAGACAGAAGTTTCTTAGCTGTTCATTTAATTTAGGAACAAACTGTACGATTTCGTCATTCTGTTATGGGCCTATCTATGGAGAAATTTTGAAATTAATTTGGTGACACATACCAATTTTCGTGACGAATTGAAGACTGTCAATTGATGAAATTTGGTACTGCTGTCCTGCATCGTTCTTTGTTGTGTATCATTGTTATAGAGTCATGAATTACTTGCTAAATGTAGGTAAAGGTAAAGGTAAAGATCACCCTACAACAAACCATGAAGGTTCAGAAGGGGAGTAGAGGTATAGCTCTACACTTTCTTTAAACTCGGCGCTAGATGGGGGTGTGTGGTCAACGCCACGTCCCGGCCGCTTTACCCCCGGGAAAGAGACCCGGTACCCTATTGTATAGGAGGCTGGGTAGGCCCCAGGTCCGGTGTGGACTGGTACGAAAAATCTCGCCCCACCGGGATTCGATCCTCGGACCGTCCAGCCCGTAGCTTGTCGGCTCGGTACATGTATGGATATTTGAATGACGCAGGCTATGTGTTTGTTAATCTTCACAAAGCGATAGGAGTAATATGGAGACAAGGCCTTCAGAATACAAGCTCCGTCCCTCTTTGGGACTGCTGAAAGGAAAGAACTGACTGATGCTTCTATTTTCCCTGTAGAATTGAACAGATATTTGTTAGGAAAGCGAAGATACTTGTCACCGTGCACCACGGAAGCCCGAGACGTTTCTTTGCATTTTCTAATTTAGCGCTGGCTTACCCAATTGCGTCCGTATATTTGAATGTAAAAGCAAATATTGACTGCAGACAAATACACGCGATTTCGTTAATGGAATATCGGAAGAAAGTTTATAAATGCGTTGCTCATATAAGTGAACCCATCGTTATGGTAAATTACAGTTGTAATGGAGATATGGTTATAATAATGGGGGGGGGGGGTCAGAGAGCAAGTTCACAGTGCATGTATTTTTGAGCTATAAAGACAAAATGTACAGAGCCATAATTTTGCGTGTTTTGTATGGGTGTGAAACTAGGTCTCTCACACTCAGGGAGGAACATAGGCTGAGGGTGTTTGAGAATAGGGTGCTGAGGGGGATATTTGGGCGCAAGAGGGACGGGGTAACAGGGGAGTGGAGAAGACTACATAACGAGGAACTTAATGATCTGTACTCATCACCAAATATTATTCGGGTGATCAAATCAAGAAGAATGTGATGGGCGGCGCATGTGGCATGTGTGGGAGACAGGAGAGGTGCATTCAGAGTTTTGGTGGTGAAACCTGATCTGGTTCAGGATAGGGACAGGTGGCGGGATCTTGTGAATGCGGTGATGAACATTCTTGTTTTATAAAATGCGGGGAATTTCTTGACTAGCTGAGGAACTGTTAGCTTCTCAAGGACTCTCCTTCACGGAGTTAATTGGTTATATTTTGAACTCTTTCATGATTTTAGGCTTCCGCGATGTTAATGAAAACTGCTCTCTTCTGGGATATTACGCGCCGTCGTTTGGTAATCCTTTACCGACGTTTCGGGACAACGTGTGGGTCCCATCTTCAGGGGGTCAATAAGTCCAATAAGATGGGGCCGATACGTTATACCGAAACGTCGGTAAAGGATTATCTCTCGAAACTGCGTAATTTGCCAGCAGAGCGCAGTTGTCATTTTTTTTCCAGCGTAATAAGAATAGTTAAGATCGAATTATCACTGCAGTTCGGCTACTTTCGTACATAAACCTGCCGCTGTATTGTCATTAAATGCGAACGAAGGAAAAGTCATAATATCTATTATTGTTAGATCACCAACTTTTATTTAAAAAACACTATAAGGTTCTTTAAAACGTTTAATAAAAACCCCTACATATGTTTCGCCTTTTCTATGAAGCCATCTTCAGGGGGTGTCACAAGAAGATGGCTTCATAGAAAAGCCGAAAAATATGTAGGGGTTTTTATTAAACGTTTTAAAGAACCTTATAGTGTTTTTTTAAAATAAATAGTGCATTTAGTTGGTGATCTAACAATAATTGTGAAAAATGCACGGTAATCTTAGAATAAAATTCATAATATGTTTTTTCGGTGTTGCCAGTATCGTTTCCGAAATAAAATAAAATTCCCTTTACATATTCGATTTTTTCCTCGCAGTTATAACACGAATTACTTCCTGCCTGCTCATTGAAGAATTTGTCCAATCATGGAATTTTAATTTATGTGGGTATTCCACTGTTATCTTTATCCACGGACGTTGTATTCTTTATCTTTCCGCCTAACTGTTTATCTTCCTTAACGCTATCCACGAACACAGTACCCACTGCCGTATCTTCAGATAATTTTCTGTCTTTAAAAGCGTATAGTCCTATAGCAGGGAACACTGAGTTTAATATGCAGAGACCTTTTTGCGTATATGTGACTTGTATAAAAATATATGAAATGTGCTGTAAGAGATTTCATTATAAGCCGAGTCGCCCTGTCTAATTAGCATATGAACAAGAGCCCTGGCGTTCATGAGCCGAGCTACTGGGGCTTAAGAGAGAGAGAGAGAGAGAGAGAGAGATGTGGGCAAAAGCTCAGAGCACGAGGCGTTAATAGGAAACTAACTTAATTTGTGTGTGTTCACAAAAATGGAAAGAAAATGTATTACAGCGAAGTTATTATGGAGGAAGACAGAGCGATCGTTAGACTGGCGTTAATACAGGTTGATATGTCACAGAGTTCCGAGTCGAAATCATAGCTCAGTTGGTATAGTGACTAGGCTACGGGTGTGGACGATTCGGTGCTCGAATCCCGGCAGGATTATGAGATTTTACTCGTCGTTAAAACGTCCAGACCTGCTTTGGGGTCCATACAACCTCCTGTTTAATGGTTACCGGGTTCTTTCCCGGGGGGTAAAGAGGCCGGGGCATGAAGTTGACCACCCACCTTTATGTAGTGCCGGAGTTAGGAATGAGTGAAGCTATAACTCTGCTCCACCCATACGTTTTCATGGCATGGCCAGGGAAACTACATCTTCTTTACCTTTACTCTTTAAAGTTATTTTCTTGTTTTATACAGGGTGATTCAGGAGGAAAGGTCAGTATTTTTGGAAGTGATATCAGTTATTGTGAGAAAGAAAGTTTCTATGAACGTGTGTCAAATTCTGAATGTTTACCGAGATAGATCTTTTTGAATGTACACACACGTATATGTAAATACACGTTTGTTGTTTCATCGGTGTGTATTCCGAAAAAACTTACGAAATATGTAAAATACACTTTGTGGACGAGATTAATTATTTGTTAATATCAAGACATGTGCTCCATATACGTGTCACTGTGATACTGAGAGCCGAAATACTTCTAACCCCATTGTTCAAAATAATGTGAGTCGTGAGATCTGCACTCTTCTGAGATATTACGCATGGTAGAGTGATAATCCTTTACAGACGTTTCGGGATAACCTATCGGTACCATCTTCCAGGGTCAAGAAACCTGAAATTACGACTGTGTGTCGTGTTATGGGAGATTTAATGGAAGTTTGAAAGGAGATGCAGGGAATTATTTGGTTTCTTGGAGCTTGAATCTGATCTTGAAAGCCTTAGACATTGTTCAGTACCGTCTAGAGTAAAGCTGTAGAGAGCTGGTCTGGTTTACGTTCCCGTGAGATATATGCGTGTAGACGTCGAGGTAGTGCTCGGGATATTTCTGACGGCCGATATCAATAGCTGCTGTTGAGCTGAAGCTTTAGTAACTGAAATCTTACAAAAACTTTAGGTAGGGTGCTCAAACTCTGCACAACTTGTCTCAAACTTAGCCATCATCCCAGTGAAGAGTGTTTCACGACAGCTGAACTGAGTCGACATGGCAGAGGACTTTGCAACTAACACAAACAGAAAAGTATGTTCGATATTTTCACTTCTTTAGAGATACTTAGCGATAACAGCGCTGTGACTAGGGTACTGGCTGGATGACGGCGGAATCGTAGTCGGAGGCACGGCGAGTGATACAAATTATTTTCTTCTCCACGCCTATCCAATCAAGCTTCCCATATGATGGTTATTGAGTCCTCTTTCCTCGGAGGTAAATCGGCCGGGGCGTGGATTTGGCTACTACCCTCCATCGGGTTTCGAGGTTAAGAATGACTGGAGGTATACTCCCACTACCCCATATGTTTTAATGGCGTTATATCTAATTAAGCACAGTGATAATTTTATGTATTTGTTAAGGATGTTTAATTTTGTAGCGTGTTGAGTATATTTGGACCTTTGAAGGATGTAAGAGGAGATCTGTGGTCTTCTGGGTAATTACACGGCGTCGTGTGGTAGTTATTTACCGACGTTTCGGGACGTTTGTTTGCCGACGTTTCGGGACAACGTATCGGTCCCGACCTTGAAGATGGGACCGATACGTTGTCCCGAAACGTCGGTAAATAACTACCACACGACGCGGTGTAATTACCCAGAAGACCACAGATTTTATCAACATGGCGGCGTAAGCCTGAAATCAAGATGTAGGAGGAGGTTCAAGAAAATTGCGTAATTGAAACTTCAGAATTTGCATCTTAAAATCAGGGGGAGACGAGAGAGGAGGGATACGAAGCATGTGTAAGATTAGATCTGCTCTGTTCTGGGATATTACGCAGCGCTCAGTGGTTGTTCTGTACCGACGTTTCGGGACAACCTGTCGGTTCCATCTTCAAGGGTCACTATACGCCGCGTAATATCCCTGAAGACCGCAGATCTCATCTACGTCGCGGCGGAAGCCTGATATCGTGCATGCATAAGATGTACAGGGTATACATAAAAGAATGGTGCGGTTTCAATAGTGAATACTATTGAAACCGTACCATTCTTTTGTGTATGTCCTGTATAAAAAAAATAGCCCTGTGTATAAAATGCTGCTGTATAATACTTGTACAGTTTAGCATAGGTGAGTCACGTGTGTGTCACAAGACAGTTTCAAAGTTCCACCCCAATATGAATTTGTGAGGGGTTTTATTTTTGTGTCAGTTTTCGCCTTTTTTGAAACTGCGTGAGTGCGTAACGTGTTATCCTGCGAAGCCTGTTGTAATGCGTACTGCGTGTTAGTAAATATGTGGATACAGTAGGCCCTCGATTTAACGGACTAATTGGGGGGGAAGGGGTGTCCGCTATTGCCGAAAGTCCGTTAAATCAAATTTATTTTAAAAACAATATATTAATAACGAACTTACAATCTACAGGATGTTTTAAAATGTTATTATAATATATAAGTATGAATAAAATATTATTATAATGTACATTCAGTAATTTATACACGTCACTAAAACATGTGTTAAAAATATAAAAATGAATTTAAGACAGGAAACAAAAAAAAAATGTTCTAAATTTTTTCCTTTAGGACAGAAATTTTTTGTCCGTTAAATCCGAAGTCCGTTAAATCGGGGTCCGTTAAATCGAGGTCCTACTGTACTTAGAATCTGTTTTCTGCTTGTGCAGGATTTGCGTGTGTGCCTGTTTGTGTGAGAGACAGTGATAGATGTAGCTGTGTACTCCAACAAATCGGATGTTAGTTTCCATCGCTCAAACACCCCAGAACTGGAGTGCGCTGTTTTTAAAAGCAAACCCACGGAAATCAGATATTCCGAAATTCGCCTTATACAGTTTTATTACATTTGGCAGAGGGCTTTCAATTTCGTTTGAAATATTTTTATGAGTGTTTTTATAAAACGTTCGCTTAACTTAGATCGCCCCACGTATAGTTAATACGAAACATGAGGTAGAAACGTCGTCATTGCAGTGCTGATTCCGTTCAAGTGCTGACTCGCTCGACTCTTAAACACAAATCGCTGTTATCTGGCGTCTCGGAGTTAAACAAACACTTCGCATCCCTATCTGCATATCAGGTGTTTAAACGGCGTTGCCGTTACTAATTTCAGACATTTTTAAACAATTTGTTAACGTATTTTGTTGTAACATCACTGTCCGTAATTCGAACTACACAGCTGTGGTGGTACACGTACACGTGGCCTGTTCACGTCACTGATATTGCACGTGCAAGTTTCCTGTAAAAAAAATAATATTCGGGTAGTTTACGTGTACGAAGAAGTAATATAAGTTCAAATCACAACGCGGGACACATAACTAGCAAATACAGGATGTGTTCAACTTTAATTGGATAATCTGTACACAAAAAAGCTGCCAAGAATTTGTAACAAACATATGTGTAAGATGCAATCTTAAAAACTTTTTAAAATTTTAACATATATATATATATACAGGATATACACAAAAGAATGTGGCGGTTAAAATAGTGAAAACTATTGAAACCGCACCATTCTTTTGTGTATACTCTGTATATTGAGTGGCCTGATTTCGATGGTTAAGGCGGTTTTAGTTTCTAACTCGCAACTTTTCACATTAAACTTCGTGCACATATTGCAGTTTATTCTGCGGTATGATTTGAGGTCCGCCTTGCAGTGATGTTTGTCTCATTGTACGCCTACCAGCTAACGCGAATACCGCTCTTCTAGTATACATTAACTGTCTTTACTAAGTAATGTGTCGCCCTCTGTGGACTAGTGGTTAGCGTGCTCGCCACTGGACCCAAGGTTCGCTGGTTCGATCCCGGCCTAGGTCGATGGATTTTTTAAGGGTGATAAAAATCCGTAGCACAACTTCCTTCGTAGATTTACGGCATGTAAAAGAACCTGAGATGTTTCGTAAGCAAAATTCAGCGGCCATTTCTCACCCAAGTCTCCTGACTGACAGCTGGCAGTCATATCACGATTGAGTAGAACTGGACTGGTCACTCATTACAGAATGCACACTTCAAGACCAAGAAACCTCTGAAAAGAGGGATGCCAAAGCTGTAGTGCAAGAGAAGACTAAGTAATGTAACTTACTACAGCGGGTGTTTCAAATAACTTCCTTTAACTCTCAGACATTTGCGACACCTGGTGAATGTATTATTAACAAGACAGGCAATGTAAGTATAACGTAACATTGAGGCGCGTTCGCGTAACAATTGTTACCGTGGAAAAGCAATAAATATTACATATTCTGAGTGTGTGTGTGTCTTGTCTTTTCGCAGTTTTGCGAACGCGCCTAAAAAACTGCCCCAATTTTGTGTCCCGAAATTGTCAATACTCCGCGCCTGACGATTTTTTTCGTTTTCTTTAGTTT